>ML820271.1:45108-106139 GCA_009831015.1 Picea engelmannii
CATGCTGATTTAACCCCCTAGGGATGGGAGTCACTCATGCTGATTTCACCCCCTAGGGATGGGAGTCCCGATAGTCTTATGCAATTCTCAGAATGAACCCCATACTTCTTCTCATCATATTGCTAACTTTCCCAATGGACTCCCAGGTCATATTATCTCAGTTCTATTCACTGCACCTCTGTAGTTTCATTAGCCCTCCATCTCATCCACCATCAATTTTCCCATCTGGAGATTGTCCTCCATCCATTTACCTATTATAGAAACCCACCCATGGGGCCCCCACCCTCCACTAGTTCTCTTTCACAAACTTGCGCCTTAACATGCCAAGCCATCTTTCACTGGGGCACCTGTTTATGTATATGTATACTTAATCCAAATTATTCTTTATTTCTTTGGTAACTGTATAAATCCTTTGTTTCCATCATATACATAGCTTTTTCATCGTCACGCTTGATGGCCTTCTTTTCCTTGGAAGAGCAACCCGTGTCGCCCTTGGTTGGAGCATTCACTCTTTTTTCATACCAACATCGTTCACGAACCCCGAGTATCCCAAGTCCATGTACTCATGATCTCTGAGTTTGTCCACTTTGTTAGCCTCTGGCACAAGTTTAACCCCATATCTAGTCTCCCCCCTGACACTAGATCCATTTTTATGGTTGTTTCCAATCATCCTTCAAAATTCCCCAACCAAGGGCAGTCTTGAGTCTCACCGCATCTTGACTTCGTTCATGTTACCTGTCAGTACCTGATATCATCTATTACTCAGTGGATTTAATGAAGCCCTTTTCTTCTTTGAGTCACACCTCCCTTCCTGTCGACATCAACACAGTTTCCATAAGGGTGGCAGTATCTTGACTCTCATTACCTTTACAATGAGGAGTCTCAGACGACATAGAGAGAATCATGATTGCTCTCTAATTCCGTTGACCCCCATAACATTCGACTTCAACAAAAATCTCATGTTACTGTGGGTCTTACTATGTGACTATTGCAGTTGTTTCATATGAGCCGAAGACCTTTGAATTTGCTAGGCCATCAATGCTTATGAGTCATCGACAATTCTTACAGTCGTCCTCGCCTCACTTCAGAGTTCGTTCACCATTCATAACTGTCATCTGTCATTATCAACCACCCCGAGGGCACTACAATTATCTACATCAACATCCATCTTCAGTTACAGTCTCACATTTTGGTTTCATGACACGAGCATGGGGCATGCCCGCCTTGTTTGTACACATATTTTCCTTTCCCCCCTAGAGAATGGTTTGGGTCCCACAGTTTTCCCTTTCCCTCTAGCAGATCGCACTTGCAGTTCCTCTCTTCACTCTTCATTACAATGGCACTCTCAACAAAAGAAACATTGATGTATTTCGGCTATACGTATGCTCCTAACCTCACACATCAGGGGGACATTTGTTATCACTTAAAAATTGTCTGCAACATTGCACAGAATGGTTGAGGAAAAATGTCAATGCCAACAACAATTAGTCCACCTACAACACTAAAGTCCATAAAAAGGCAAAAAACTATACAATTGGGTCCAAAATCAAAGTGTGCAAATTCACCAAAGGAAGTGTGCGTAGTATGCACGGGCCAACACAACCCTCAACGCGCACTATGCACAAAATGTGTGACTATCTACGAGAAAATCTGCGCACTTCTGTGAACGACGCATTTATGGATCTTTCCGACCCCTCAACCACTTCTAGTCTGACCCCCAACATGATTTGACACTCATATTTGAGCGAAATCTATCTTAGGGGCTGGTAAAGGGCTAGAGGGTGCCCTAAAAGGCCCCTTGTTCACACTATGAACCAATTACATTTTCCCATGAATGGATGCTATAAATAAGAGCCATGGGTGTGCTAAGAAACCAAAATCATCAAGGTATTGTTATGCTGCAAGAATTCTTCCTTGAGAATCCTCTTTTCTCTTTGAAGCCTTCAAACACCATTGCAATAGGCCATTCCACTCACCTCTTGAGGGAATAAGCATTGTTTTTCTTCACCATTTGTCATTTCTTCCATTGAAGAGATTTCAATTAGGGAACTCAAGAGACCTCTGAAGGAGGAAGAGGGGACTCATAAGTCCCTGCCTTTCTCTACGGTGTTTTGCCTACTAATCTATTGATCCATTGGTAGCATTATGTTGGTAATTGTTTGATTTTCATGGTTCTAAGTTTCTTAGGCTTTCTAACATTTATTTGTTAGTTTCTTTTAGTTATATTTCTTTGTTTTCATTTGTGTTTGGTTTGTCTAACCCACTAACAAACTTCTGTCTTGTTTAGCAGGATTATCTAAACATGCAAGTGTTGTTGTTTTGCTCACCCAAGTGACAAAACCAACACAACAATAGGGCTAAAGATTTATGATCACATAAAGAATAAAAGAAAATGATCCACATGCATAAGAGAACTTTGATAGAGTGATACATGGGCATCTCAAATAAAGATAACGATAGATCAACCTCAAATAATTTATATTCAAAAAACTGGGTTACAAAGTACAATCGAGATTGTTCCAAAAATAGCTCTCTTGAAATTTCTAAAAAATATATAGTTCATTACATATTCTCCGAAATTTAAATGTGTTTGTCATAAAGAGTGGGATTAGGTATTCCGCAGACCATAAAGCATATATATATAAGAATGAAATTTGTAGAAAGAAGAAAATGGGTGGCGGAAAACAACAAGACCTCGTAAGAAGAAAAAGGAAATTATCAGTCTTCGGTTAAACCTTTCTATTTAAAAAGGTGGAGTAACTGGATGAAGAACTTGATAAAGAAAGAAGGATGTGATCAATATGAACTTACTATGATGGTATCTCCTGTTTGTCACTTTCTTGCTGATGTCCTTTTATTGCTTTCATCGACGGTTAAAGGAACCGTCTCAACTACCTTTTTCCCTTCATCAGTCAGTTTGTCGATAACTTTTTTAAACCACTCTTCGATATAGCTTCTCATGGGTGCTACGTTGATTTCATGCCGGATTTTTATATTGAAAAGCTCACCCTCCAAGTCCCTTAGATAAATGGAAATATTACGCAAAGCTTCTTCAATATCTTTATTTTTTATTGAATAATCCACTAGCCAGTTCTCCATGTCATCTTCACTGTACTTAAGAATGCCATAGAACTTTTCAAATGATAACCTTTTAAAGATATCAACTTGTTCGTAAAAGGGTTTCTTGGTTAGGAACAACGAGTTGAGAATCAATTTGGGGTCTTGGACCTCATTGTTGCTTCCAGCTAGGTCTATTTCAATTAGCCTTTTGAATAATTCTTATCTCCCTTTTATGGTTTGGCTGCATGTTTGGACAATGATATTCAAGTTTTAAACCTTTTCCTTTTAGCATCTGTTCAATTGTTTTATCCAGTTCGGAGAAGGGAGATCCTCCTCTCTTCTTCTCAACTCTGTCATATTGGTAACTTTAAAACTGAAGGGTACGACTACGTTAAGGTAAAAACCTTCTTCATTTTTTAGATCCGCCTGTAAATATTCATGAAGGCATGTGCCCTCGTTCCAAAAGAGACCATGTTCTTTGACATCTCGCAAGCCTATGTAATTAATTCTATTATTTTCTTAATGTTCTTCTCCACATAGCCTTTGGATGATGTGAGCATGCTTGAAGATCCTTTTAGTTTTGCTGCAGGTGTGGTAGGCCCAATTATTGCTAAAGGACTAGCAAGTACTGGAAGAGGCATCAAAGCTTCTTCCAATTCTTTGACTCTTTCCTTTAACTTGGTGTTCTCTGCTTCAAGGCCTCCAATAGAATCGTCTAGAGAATCTCTAGTTGCTTGGTGACTTCGGAAATTTGGGAAAGCCGCATGTTCCGTGGGTTAACCTCTGAATGAGATTTCCCCTTTTTATTCTTTACATCTCTTTTCTCAATAATTAAATTTTTGGACTCGCTGTAAAAAATAACGCTCTGAAATACAAAAGACTCTTCTTCATCAAAGGTTTCACTCTCAATTATTTCCATCAGAGGATTCTGGTGAGCTGTGTCCTGAGGCTGATCCACGTTGGGGAACCCTTTTTCGATGTCAATCTCGAGTTCCATATCCTCGAGGGAGAGGTCAGAGATATCACTTTCGGCTCGAGGTCCCTCCTATTCTTGCACAATGTTTTTTCTTTACTTCCTCAAGGGAAGTTTATGGGAACTTTCAATTTTTCCCGAAGGAGGGTTCTTATCTCCTCCTTTGCTTGAAGAACCGTGGGTCACTTTCTTAATTTTGTGGGCCATTGGAGCACTGCTCCGATATCTTGTACTCTTTGTAGTGATAGTTGGGGATTGGACACTCTTCTCGCCGTGACGTTTTCCTTTATGTTTGTAGGATTCATCAGTGCTGAGTATTGTTTCCAGGTCGCCAATGTCACGAGCAGGAGTGCCTGAGTCATTTTCTTCGTCTTCATTTAGAATTGCATTAATAAAATAATTGTTGAAGCCAATTGCTAGTAGGTGTTCTACAAAAATTCCACTAGGGTCGAACCCTTTTACCCTTTCAACATATGTTAGGTTCAGGCCATGAAAATGGCCTACAAATTCATCAATCTTATTCATATTTCTATATGAAGTCCCCAACTTTCCAAGGCAGAGGTATGGATTTCTTTTTTCTATTTTCATGGAAAAAATGCAACCAATAGTTGTATTCTCTTGCTATTTCACTAACAAACATTTTGTTAGATATGTGGCATGGAAGGAAGGAAGGATTTTCCTTGGAACCAAAAATTCTTATGACATTGTAATTCTCCATTTGTTCCAGTGTCCCCTTCCTATCCAGGAGCTTACTCACCTGGTCAGTCATCTGAGGAGTGTCCTTTCCAAACAACAAGCCTTTAAAAACTGAGACAAAATCATTAAAAACTTCACAAAAATGTTGGGAGGCCTTGTGTCTCCATAATGTTTGATACCAGAAGGTTACCGGGTCAAATTCACAGTTTACCTTCTTACACACATATCATCTCGGAAACTGACAGCAATGTGTTATCGCGAAAACCAAATAATATGACATAAATAATTTCTTCTTCTTCTTGTATTGTGACAATTGGGAAGAGATTTCAATGGAAATCAACCTGCCCCAATCGAAGATGGCCCGTTCCTTGATTGTAAAGTATAAAATGTAAAGAATCATGCGGGAAATGTTGGCCGTAGTTTCTTGTCCTGTTATCCTTGTGAAAAGCCAAGCAATTTCCCAGAAAGGATTTTTGAATGAGCTAACCTGCAATCTCGTGATGTCCTCGGGGAGGGCCGCTGGATTCTCCAGAAGCTCAGGTAAGAGGTCCAACCCATTGTCATGCTTCTTTAAGAATTCTTTGCAATCTCCACCCTTGAAGGTAAGCATTGGCTCGGGAAGTCTCAAATCTTACGGGATACCTGAGGCAATAGAGAGACACGACAATGATCCCGCAATTGAAATATCTGTTGGCTTGGAATATATCTCTTGGTGCACCAGGCGACCAACTCCCTACAATCAAAGACTTCTGGGACACAACTTGCGTGCTCAATTCTAGACATCTAGATTACTTCCTTCTAGGCAGAAGGGGATGAATAGTAAGAATATTCTCTGGAACACTGAAAACTTTGGTCCTCACGCCCAAAAATGTTCAATGTATCTCCACAGAATTGTTGTCGTGTTGCTGCCATAAGTTGAAGGAAATGTTCATTTGCTACATACAATGTTTAAAATAAATGCTTGAGAGGGATAATGTAATCCTCCGTATATCCTGGTTTAATGCGTTTTAATAGGAGATCTCCTCGATCCCTTTGCTTATTAATGACAATCTTTATGAACCTGCATGATCAATTGTTAACATTCAAGTCATACTAAATGCGTATTGGGAAATGCACGAGGGTGGCAGGGACGGACAAGAGAGAAATATGATTTGAGACTTTTGTGAACCCGCGACTGTAGAAGGTTCAAAATTGGCTAAGTATAGGATAGCGTGACAGTCAGACGAACTCATCATAGGAGGAATGAGAGTTGGAAGTCCGGGGAGTCCTGGGGTCAAAATGTAGATCACAAAACTTTTGGATGCAAAATGTATATCACAAAACATGGGGTATGAGAGTTTGACCCAGCCAACCCGGGAACCCACGATTAAAAAATCGACGAAGTATAGGATACCACGACGGTCGATCAGACTCGTGATGTGAGGGTATGGATGGAGATGAGGATCCACAAGTCTGCCAACCTGGGAACCCACTATTCTGAAAAAATGACTAAGTATAGAACACGAAAAGGAAAGTAGAAGGGAAACAAGGAAAGGGAATAACAGGTAAGTATAGAAGAGGGAAAAGAAAGGGAGAAAAGAATTTGGGAAAATAGAAAAGGAGAGGGAAATTTCGGAAGCATGAAATGATCTCAACAACAGCCTCCAACTGTGGGATGATACCCCCCTGTGGGTTGTCAAGAATCCAGAATCTCTTGTGACCAGGTGCTTCCGCCCATTGGGCTATGGAGTCATATTAAGAATATACAAACTGAACAAAAATAAAATTTTGTACAATGAGAATGAAAAAGTGTTAGGAGAATAAACCTTTCAAATGTTGTCCATTGACATGCAACATTAGCCTTTTTCCTTTCATGTCTTGGAGCATATAGGAGTTAAATCCCAATATCTTCTCGATGACATATGGCTTGATCCAGAGTGCTTCGAACTTGGTATGCATGGATGAATTCTCCTTGGACTTGTTCCAAAGTAGCACCAATTATCCCTTATGGAAGTTATTCATAGTTGTGCTTTGATCAAAATATCTCTTGACGCTCTGCTGCCTTTGAGAAGTTTGATTCAAGGATTTTCTTCGTTCCTCTTCCAACTTCAGCAACTGGTTGATTCTCTTTTGGATGGGTGAACTGTCTTCTGTATCCTCAGTATTAACCACAGAGATCAATGCATTGAGCTTGAGGCTAATCAAAAGTTTTTCCTCTTTCCCATAAACCAATAGATATGGAGACATTCATGTTCTATCCTTTAGGGTTGTTCTACTTACCCATAATGCATCTGTCAACTTCAAATGCCAATTCGTTTGGTTGCTCTCAACGATTTTCTTCAGTATCTGCACAAGTGTTTTTTTTGTGGATTCAGTATGGCCATTACCTTGTGGGTAATAATTCGACGATTGACCCATGATGATTTGATATTGTCCGCAAAACTCTGTGAACTTTGACCTGATGAAGATTGAACCATTGTCTGTGATAAATTTATCAGGGACACCAAATCTCGACAGAATGTTGTCTTTGAGGAATTTAATCAATTCTTTAGCATCAACCTTCTTTAGCGCCACCACTTCCAGCCATTTCATGAAATAATCAGTGGTTGTCAGAATGTACACATGCCCCTTGCTAGATTTTGGATTAATCGACCCAACAACATCAAGTCTCCATTAAGAAAACGGTTGTTCTACCATAATCGACTGCAAAGGCATTGCGGATTTCTTCATTTTTCTTGGAAATTGCTAGCATGAAAAACATTTCCTTATCGTGGCATACAAATCTCTGAATATTGATGGCCAGTAAAATTCCACTCTGATTATTTTGTGGGCGATTGCAGTAGGTGCAAAGTGTCCACCACAATTCCCTCATGGAATTCTTTGATCAATTATTGGTATTGATTTTCATCGACACATATCAATAGTATACCATCAAAATTTCTTCTGAACAATATGTCAGCAATCAACACGTATTGGTTCACCTTCATCTTTAGTGTCCTTCGCTCCTTGGGATTCATTGTGAAAGGAAATTTCCCAGACCTTAAGTAGAATATACTATATGTGTACCATTCTGAATCAACTAATGGTTCTCTGACTGAGATTGAAATCATCCCATTGACCGAGTCCCCATTCGCGATGAGCTTTCATAAACCTTGTCCCTTGATTGCCTTTAAAGGTTTAATCTCGATATCATATTCTTGTATTTTTTCCAACTAGTTAGCCCATTTTCCTTCTCTCAACTATTGATTTAGAAGCATCTTCATTGGTGATGAGGGAACATAAGCTATAACATTGGAGTTTAATATTACGTCCGAAAGTGTGCTACTGCTTTTACAAGAGCCAAGGCTTGCTTTTCGAGTTTTGAATACCTCAACTCATAGTCGTGTAGGGTTTTGCTCATAAAACTTATCGAGAGTTCTTCTTTGTTGTTGTTTTTCTGAGTGAGAATGGATGCAACAACTGCCTCTGTAGCAAATGAATAGATGATTAAGTCTCTTTGGAAGTCTGGACTGATAGGGACAAGAGCAGTGGTGATTGATCCTTTGATATTGTTGAACGATTCCTGAGTATCTGTTGTCCATTCGAATCTTTGCTATTTTTTCAGCAATAGATTGATCGATTTTATGATGCTTGCGTAGTGAGGAACAAATCTTCACACAAAATAAATTTTGCTGAAAAATGACTGTACTCCCTTCTTGGACGTAGGGGGGTTTACCTCATTTATTTCTTTAACTCTTTCCGGATCTATGTAAATCCATTCCTTGCATACAATATGGCCCAACAACTTTCCTTGAGTCACAACGAACAAGCATTTCTTTGGATTCATAGAAACATCATATAATCTACATCTTTCAAAAATCTTTCTTAAATGATGGATATGATCCTCCATTTTGTTTGAATGCATCGTCAAGTGATCTTGATAGTCTGCCATAAAATTTACTATAAACCCGCTGAATGCATGAGCCATGCCCCTTTGGAATGTGGCTCAATCATTCTTCAAACCGAAGGGCATTCTAGCATATGCATATGTCTCCCATGATGTGATAAATGTTGTCTTTGCTCTATCTTCCTAAGCCACCAAGACTTGGTTGTATCCAGAGAAACCATCCAACATGGACATGCAGGCCGATCCAGTGAGTTGTTGTAGTAGAAACTCCATGTTAGGTAAATGAAATTTATCTTTTATGCTTGCTTTGTTAATATCTTTGAAGTCAACACACATCCTGATTTACCTAGTCTTTTTTCTTACAATCACTGAATTTGAAAGTCAGTTTGAATGTCCGATGGGATAAATTATCCCTGCCTTCTTCAAGTTCCCCAATTTGATTTTTACCAGAGGTTTAAGCTTGGTATTCATCATCCTTATTTTTTGTTTCACTGGTTTCGCTTCTTCCCTCAAAGGAATGATATGCTGGAATATCGTGTTATCATAGGCTTTCAAATCATCATAGTTTCAAGTGAACACATCAAGATATTATTTGAATAAGGCAACATATTGATCAACTTCTTCAGTGGTGCAATCAACTCCCAAGTTGACATATTTTGGGGACTTGTCCATCCCAATATTGACTTTTCTCGTTTCTTGCACCTTTCGAACTGAAACTTCTTCAACGCAATTCTTGGCATGATCATCTTTTGTAAACAAATATTCATCTTGTATACAGTCTTTTGGGATGGTAGACAAGCTATCATCTTCTTCATCATCATTGTTTATCAAAAATTTTTCCAATAGTTCATCGTTCTCAAATACTTGTAAGTACTCAACATTATCGGGCACAAATGGTCGAAAATCTCTTTCTACCTAGAAAGACATTTTGCTTTGGACATCATCTAGATTTGATAATGAGGCCACCAAGGCTAGTGAATCGGCCTTGTGATTCTTGTCCCTTGGAATGAAATAAATGTTGAAGGAGCTGAAAGATTCCATTAGTTCGTTAACTCTTTTGAAATACAACTTAAGTCTTTCCTTTTTGATTTTGTATCTTTGGGTAACCTGATTGATGACCAACTCTGAGTCTCCAGTCACAATGAGATGTTCTATTTTCATTTCCTATGAAAATATCATCCCTTGGATCAGGGATTCATATTCTGCCTCGTTATTCATGCATGAAAACTCTAGTCTCACAACATGGAGATGCATAGTCTTATTTGGACTCAAAAGAATAATTCCAACTCGGTTCCCAGATTTAGAATAGGCTCCATCAAATGAAATCCTCCAGTAGCCTTCAAACAAACATTATTGGGTCCCCAAGCCTTGAACTCGCTCTAGGATTTCGTTGTGCTCCATGTCCAGGATAACATAGTTTCCAATCCCCACATCTATATAATATTCCATTAATTCATTGTACTTCTTCTTTAAGGAGAAGGGTTTTCTGGGTTCACAGGGTACTTTAATCATCACTCCCTCCTTTCCTGGTAGCATCATACAACTTCCGTCGTTCATTATATATCCACTGATCATGGATGTCCAATCTCTTCCAAGCAGAACTCCATATGCTGGAGGAAGTTCTATCGCAATAATTGAAAACTGTAATGATATGGGGGGTTGTTGTAATACAAGCATAAAAATCCTTGATTTCTTCGTATGCTAGCACTTTTCTAGAATCAATTGCATATATTCTCTCACCATTTTCATAATACTTAGTGCAACTCATGCCCAATGCCTCCATGACCACAAGCGACATTATATTATTTGTCGCACTAGCGTCAACTAAACAATTATGTAATGCAACATCATGATTTTCAATTGAAATGTAGAAGGGTGGAATTTTACCTCTCACTTTGGCAGTTGACAAGATCTGGCTCTGTTTTGGACTGGTAACGACAACTTCAACTCTTTCCGATGGATCATCCAACAACTTCAAGATGTTTTGTCTTTGTTGAGGAATCTTTACCACTTCCGTAAAGGGCAGAGTTATCCTCAATTTACTTAGTTCCTCCATGGAATTATACATCATTTGAGTGGAGCTTGACGCCATGTGTTGCCTTTTGGTTCCATTTCCATTCGTCACTTTCTCATTTGTTTTTTCTTTTTATTTTTCCTTGTCAGAGTCACGTTTATTCTTTGGTCTATTTAGAAACCCTATTGTCTGGGCAATTTTTTCTTGTGAGTTAGGAGCATTGTCGCCCTCTCCAAATATATACATGGACGTCTCACATCCTTCCATTTGCACAATTTCAGAGCTTTCATCAGGTAAGTAATAATTTTCTTGCTCGATTAATTGCTCATAATAGACTTCATCTAGAACAACCGCATTTGGAGTAGGTTGTCTGGGAACCCTTGGTCTATGTGGGTTATCGATATCCTCAAACCTCACTTTTTTTTCAAGGGGAGGGTTCCTCCTTTGCTCAAGATTTGGCATTCTTGGGTTTGGCATGTAATTATCTCCCCTTCTTAGTCTGCTTATCTTTTTCTGCATCTATTTGATGGTTCTATTCATATGTGCAATTTCAATTCTTTTCTTTGTTTCCCGCATCGCCACAGGGTCAAACTTTACATCAGGTATGGTTCCTTTAAAAATCCTCCTTCACCATTTGATTCTGAGCCACTCGAGGTTTGAATTCTTCGTTCTTTCTTGAGCTGGAAGCTCCTTGATTATCAATATTTAATCCCCCCATCTACCTTTGTACTCTTCGCAGTATAATGTCAGGGTCGACACCCGTCTCAATCATAATTTCTTCCATATCAGTGGCCTTAGTCATTACCTCCAAAGTATCCATTTGGGATATTCTAATGGCATATTTTACATTTGGGGGCATTGCATTCTTATAGCAACTGAGAATGAGCAGGTCATTTGGTCTTTTATCTTATGGAATTCTAATCAAGGTCTTATTGAACTCGAGGTTAAAATCTCGTATCCTTTCGTTCTTCCTCAACCCAATCTAGGTGAAGTCTGTGAGGAGGGTATGGTAAGAAATTGGAGGGGGAAAAATAGTTAGAAACATAGCTTTGAAGCCATTAAATGAACAAATGGATCTACTGGGCAACGTTGTATACCATTCATAAGATCTTTCTGATAAGGTTTGCAGAAACAACCTCACTATGACGTTGTCATATTCAACTCGGTGAAAGTCACAAATGTCAAGAAATAAGTGCAGATTCCTCTTTGAATCGATTCTTCCGTCTCTAGAAAATTCCTTTAATGTGCCCTTAGGGAGAACATGGAGCTCATGTTGTTCTCCTATACGATTAAGAGGGGAATCTATTAGCCTCCTTCTATTTCCAAACCATGGGATTCCTTGATTTCTTGCGACATCTCTTCCACTTCCTTGTCTCTCCTCACGATCCTCGTCTCAGGGCTGTTAGTCTCTCACTGCAATGTCTGAGGAGAGTTTAGGGCTAGACTTTTCACTTCCAAGGACAGAGAGTTGCTTACTTTTACTTCTGGTAATGGGTCCCTTGTATTCATCTAGCTTCAATCTTGACCTTGTTCTTGTGCTGCTCTAGATAGTCTTTGATTTCTTCGATCTTGTCCTTCTTCTCTCCTCTATCTTCAGAGGATTTCTCTTTCTTCTTATTGGACTAAGATCTACCGAGACCTTTCTAACTCTTCTTGAGTCTGGGCTATTGGTATTACCAGATTATACAACTAGTGTAAAATGCTTCGTTAATTATTCAATCCAATTTCTAAATGGGGCTGATTACCCGGGGGTAAAGTCATATATTCTTTCACAAACGTTGGGCCAGGTTCCAAATTTTTAGTTCATGTCCCTTATTGTCGCCAAAAATGTTGACGCTTGAATCCATTAGGACCGAAATGAGAACCTCATGAGGATACAAATACCCCTACGTTATGATTTTCGTGGGACTCGAGGTCTTTAGAATGTGGGACTTTTATAGAAGTCTATCATGGTAATCAAAAGAAATTAAATATATATTTTATTTTATTTTAAGGAAAGTTCTCAAGAGTGGACCTGGAACCACACACATTCATACATTTAAAGCAAATAAACAAAATTTCCTCATCCATCATAGTAGGGATAAACATTTCTGATCACATAAAAAATAAAATAAAATGATCTGCATTCATAAGAGAAATTTGACAGAGTGATACATGGGTATCTCAAATAAATATAACGATATATCAACCTCGAATACTTTATATTCAAAAAACCGAGTTACAAAGTACAGTCGAGATTGTTTCCAAAATAACTCGAAATTTCTAAAAAATATATAGTTCATTACATATTCTACGAAATTTAAATGTGTTTGTTAAAAAGACTAGGATTGGGGTTCCCGTAGACCATAAAGAAAATATATATAAGAATGAAGTTTGTAGAAGGAAGAAAGTGGGCAACGAAAGACAACAAGACCTGGTAACAAGAAAAAGGAAATTATTAGTCTTCGGTTAAACCTTTCTATTTAAAGAGGTGGATTTACTGGATGAAGAACTCAATAAAGAAAGAAGGATGTGATCAATATGAACTTACTATGACGGTATCTCTTGTTTGTCACTTGCTTGATGATGTCCTTTTATTGATTTCATCGACGGTTACATGAACCGTCTCAACTGCCTTTTTCCCTTCATCAATCAGTTTGTCGATAGCTTTTTTAAACCACTCTTAGATATAGATTCTCATGGGTGCTACGTTGATTTCATGCCGTATTTTATATTGAAAATCTCGCCCTCCAAGTCCCTTAGATAAATGGAAATATTACACAAAGCTTCTTCAATATCTTGATTTTTTACTGAATAATGCACTAGCCAGTTCTCCACATCATCTTCACTATACTAAAGAATGCCATAGAACTTTTCAAATGATAACCCTTTAAAGATATCAACTTGGTCGTCAAAGGCTTGATTGGTTAGGAACAACGAGTTGAAAATCAATTTGGGGTCCTGTACCTCATTGGTGCTTCCATCTAGGTCTATTTCAATCAACCTTTTGAATAATTCTTCTCTCCTTGTTATGGCTTGGCTGCATGTTTGGAATATTATATTCAAGTTTGTAACCTTTTCCTTCCAGCATGCGTTCAGTTGTTTTATCCGGTTCAGAGAAGGGAGATCCTCCTGTCTTCTTCTCAACTCTATCATATTGGTAGCTTTAAACCGAAGTGTACGACCACGTCAAGGTAAAAACCTTCTTCATTTTTTAAATCCGCCTGTAAATATTCATGGAAGGCATGCGCCCTCGTTCCAAAAGAGACCATGTTCTTTGACATCTCCCAAGCCTCTGTAATTAATTCCATTCTTTTCTTAATGTTATTCTCCGCATAGCCCTTGGCTGATGTGAGCAAGCTTGAAGATCCTTTTAGTTTTGCTGCAGGTGTGGTAGGCCCAATTATTGCTAAAAGACTAGCAAGTACTGGAAGAGGCATCAAAGTTTCTTCCAATTCTTTGACTCTTTCCTTTAACTTGACGTTCTCTACTTCAAGGCCTCCAATAGAATCGTCTAGAGCATCTCCAGTTGCTCGGTGAATTTGGGAAATTTGGGAATGCAACATGTTCCGTAGGTTAACCTCTGAACGAGATTTCCCCTTTTTATTCTTTACATCTCTTTTCTCAATAATTATTTTTTTGGACTCGCTGTAAAAAACAATGCTTTGAAATACAAAAGACTCTTCTTCATCGAAGGTCTCGCTCTCAATTATTTCCATCAGAGGATTCTGGTAAGATGTGTCCTTAGGCTGATCAACGTTGGGGAACACTTTTTCGATGTCAATTTTGAGTTCCATATCCTCGAGGGAGAGGTCATAGATATCGATTTCGGCTCGAGGTCCCTCCTCTTCTTGCACACTATTTTTTCTTTTCTTCCCCAAGGGAAGTTTATGGGAACTTTCAATTTTTCCTGAAGGTGGGTTCTTATCTCCTCCTCCGCCTGAAGAATTGTGGGTCACTTTCTTAATTTGGTGGGCCATTGGAGCAGTTCTATGAGATGTTGTACACTTTGGAGTGACAGCTGGGGATTGGGCACTCTTTTTGTCAGGACATTTTCCTTTTTGATTGTACGAATCATTGGTGCTGAGTATTGTTTCCAAGTCGCCAGTGTCATGAGCAGGAGTCCCTGAGTCATTATCTCCGTCTTCATTTAGAATAGCATTAATAAAAGAATTGTTGAAGCCAATTGCTAGTGGATGTTCTACAAAAATTCTGCTAGGGTCGAACCCTTTTACCCTTTCAACATATCTTGGATTCAGGCTGTGGAAATGGCCTGCAAATTTATCAATCTTGTTCATATTTATGAATATGAAGTCCCCAACTTTCCAAGACAGAGGTATGAATTGCTTTTATCTCTTTTCATGGAAAAAATGCAACCAGTAGTTGTACTGCCTTGCTATTTCAGTAACAAATGTTTTGTCATATATGTGGCATGGAGGGAAGTAAGGATTTTCCTTGGAAACGAAAATCCTTATGACATTGTAATTCTCCATTTGTTCCAGTGTCCCCTTCCTATCCAGGAGCTTACTCACCTGGTCAGACATCCCGGGAGTGTTCTTTCCAAACAAAAGCCTTTAAAAACTATGACAAAATGATTAAAAACTTCATAAAAATGTTGGGTGGCCTTGTGCCTCCATAATATTTGATACCAGAAGGTTATCGGGTCAAATTCACAGTTTACCTTCTTACACATAGATAATCTCAGAAACTGACAACAATGTGCTATCGTGAAAACCAAATAAGATGAAATAAATAATTTCTTCTCCTTCTTGTATTGTGACAATTGGGAAGAGATTTCAATGGAAATCAACTTTCCCCAATCGAAGATGGCCCGTTCCTTGACCGTAAATTATAAAATGTAAAGAATCATGCGAGAAATGTTGGATATAGTTTCTTGTTCTGTTATCGTCGTGAAAATCCAAGCAATTTCCCAGAAAGGATTTTTGAATGAGCTAACCTGCAATCTCGTGATGTCCTTGTGGACGACCACTGGATTCTCTAGGAACTCAGGTAAGAGGTCCAACCCATTGTCATGCTTCTTTAATATTTCTCTGCAATCTTTGCCCTTGAAGGTAAGCATTGGCTCGTGAAGTCTCAACATCTTACGAAATACCTGAGGCAATAGAGAGATAGGGGAATGATCCCACAATTGAATGATCCACTTGCTTGGAATATATCCCTCGACGCACCAGGCGACCAAATCCTTATAGTCAAAGACTTCTAGGTCACAACCTGTGCGCGCAATTCCAAACATCCATATTAATTCCTTCTGGGCAGAAGGGGATGAATAGTAAGAATATTCTCTAGACCACTGAAAACTCTGGTCCTCATGCCCAAAAATGTTCAATGTATCTCCACAAAACTATTTTCGAGTTGTTGCTATAAGTTGATGGAAACGTTTCTTTGCTCTAGATAATGTTTAAAATGTATGCTTGAGAGGGATAATATAATCCTTCGTAAATCCTGGTTTAATGCGTTTTAATAGGATATCTCCTCGAGCCCTTCGCTTATTAATGATAATCTTTACGAACCTGCATGATGAGTTGTTAGCATTCAAAGCATACTAAATGTGTATTGGAAAGCGTGTGAGGGTGGCGGGGACAGACGAGAGAGAAATGGGATTTGAGACTTTTGTGAACCCGCGAACCCATGACTGCAGAAGGTTCAAAATCGACTAAGTATAGGATAGCGCGACGGTTGGACATACTCATCGTAGGAGGAATGAGTCTTGGAAGTTTGGGGAGTCCGGGGGTCAAAATGTAGATCACAAAAATTTTGGATGCAAAATGTATATCACGAAACATGGGGTATGAGAGTTCGACCCTGCCAACCCGGGAACCCATGATTGTAAAATAGGCCAAGTATAGGATAACGCAGAGGTCAGACAGACTTGTGATGTGAGGGTATGGATGGAGATGAGGATCCGCAAGTCCACCAACCTGGGAACCCGCCGTTTTGAAAAAAACCCGACTAAGTATAGAACGAGAAAGGGAAAGTAGAAGGGAAAAAAGGAAAGGGAACAACGGGTAAGTATAGAAGAGGGAAAAGAAAGGAAGAAAGAATTTGGGAAAACATAAAAGGGGAGGGAAATTTCGGAAGCAAGAAATGATCTCAACAGTCTCCTAAAATATTCTTTCCTCATTGATACTTTCCCTACACCTCTTCCTCCAACCAGGCAACACATCGTGACGATTAATATGATTTCAACTATGGTACATCAATCCTTCAAATCATTTGATCCATGGATTTTATGTAGTCCCTTAGAGTTCGATGCAATAGGTGACACTATGCCACTTAGTCCTACAGAGGCTGAATACAACACCATTCAGTCTACCTCTCCTTCACTAGACGACCAACATCTGCTGGCGTCTACTTCATATTCACTACCATCCTAGTTAAACTCCATATCCTCCACTTTTGATTACATCCTAATTTTTTTTCCATCATATGAATATATTATGGAAATGCTTAGTATCGAGGAGGCACCATGGGATGACAACCACCATCGTTCGTCCTTTCTTTCCAGTTTGGATGAGATTGAGAAATATATTTCCTCTATCTTTCCTACCGATATCGTAGAATCTCTCCAATCTCCAATACTCACTCAGGATACCATCTCCAAGGGGAATTTGGGAAATATCTCTCACATTATTACTGTTGATATATCCATAAAAGAAGGTATTGTGGAAAAAATACAATTAGGTGCCAATTTTTCAGCTGAAGAGGTTGAAACTTATACCCCCTTGTTTAAATAATTTCGCGACATATTTTCCTGGAGCTATGAAGAAATGCTAGGGATCGATCCTTCGATCGTTGTGCATGAAATCATAACTTACCCAGGACTAAAACCCGTGAGACATAAACTTCGCCCGATTCATCCCAAAAAAACTGCGACAATCAAGGAAGAAGTCTAAAAATTATTAAAATCTGGTTTTATTTATCCTGTCCCTCTGATCGAATGGGTTTCCAACATCGTTCCGGTAGCCAAGAAACAAGGGACAATTCGTGTTTGTGTTGATTATCAAGATCTTAATAAGGCTTGTCCAAAGGACAATTACCCTACACCCTTTATCGACCAAATTATCGATTATTGCGTCGAAAGCATCATTTTCTCTTTTATGGATGAATTTTCTGGATGTAACCAGATCGACATTTTGCTGGCTGATCAACACAAAACAACCTTCATCTGCCCATGGGGGACTTTCGCCTATCGAAAATTACCTTTTTGCCTTAAAAACGTTGGATCCACTTTTCAACGGGCTATGTCATATGTGTTCCACGACATCAAAGACATCATCGAACCTTATCTTGATGGCTTTCCATCTCACTCGACTCATCTATGAGATCATATTGGTCACCTAAGAGCCATATTTCTTCGATGCAGGTTTTACAACATACGTTTGAACTCCCATAAATGCATTTTCATTGTTGAATCAGGGAGACTCCTCACCTTCGTAGTGTCCAAATATGGGATTAGGGTGGATCCCTTAAAAGTCAAAGCCATTCTTGCTTTACCCCCTCCCAACAAATATACCCAATTGCAAAGTTTGCAAGGGAAGGCAAACTTTCTACGCCGTTTTATATGAAATTACATCAAAATTACTAAAGGATTTATGAGATTGTTGCAGAAAGATACCCCTTTCATTTGGGATGCAATTTCTCAACACTCATTTGATGATCTCAAACGTGCTTTAACAAATACACCACTTTTGCATCCACCCAATTATGTGAATGATTACATCCTTTAATTGGCTGCCTCTGCTTCCACTATTTCTATGGTGTTAGTACAAGAGGATGATGATGACACTGCACATGTGATCTAGTATTTGAGTAAGAGTCTATCAAGTCTCGAACTCCGATGTTCACATGTCAAAAATTTGGCTTTGGCAACAATTATCGTCATCCAAAGATTCTGCCACTATATTCTGTTATGCACTGCCATGGTCATTGCAGACTCAAACCCCATGTACCACATATTGACTCGTCAAGTACTTGGGGGAAAATATTCAAAATGGATCGTCATTCTCCAAGAATTCGATCTCAAGTTTGCCAAATCCAAAGTTAAGAAATCATTGGTTTTTGCGGAATTAATTTGTGATCTTCCCCATACTGATGAGAATACTGAGCCCATCGATTCCCTTCTCGATGAATCCCTATTCCTCATTAGTACGTCTGATCAATGGTATGGAGACATTCTTCTCTATCTATAGACCCAACGCTTTTAGCCTAGCATTTCATGTGATGAAGGACGCCGCATTAGGCACCATTCAAAGCACTACCTTATCATTGGTGACACCTTTTACCGTCGTGGCATTGATACTTTTTTATGACGTTGCTTAACCCATGACGAGGCTGAACAATTTTTAAATGAATATCACCTTGGATCTTGTGGCGGTCATCTTTCTGGGATGGATATAACCCAATTTTTTTTATGTGTTGGTTATTTTTGACCTTCCATATTCAAAGATTGCATTGAGGTCGTTAAAAAATTCCCACCCTGTCAGATATTTTAGAAGAAAGCATGTACCCACCCTATTCCACTTCATCCCATTGTCGCTGTCGGTCCCTTTACCAAATGGGGTATCGATTTCATGCAATGTAAGCCTACCTCGGCTGGGGGGCATAGTTATATTATCATTGATGTCGATTATTTTACTAAATGGGCTAAGGCTATGCATACATTTCTTAATGATGACCGAACTACAAGACTTTTTGTGTTCAATCACATCATCGCTCGATTCAGTGTCCCACAAGCTATTGTAACTGATCATGAATCCCATTTCTAGAACCAAAAAATGGGAGAATTGCACACAAAGTTAGGTTTTCACCATGAAAATTCATCTCCTTACTATCCTTAGGAAAATGGACAAGTTGAAACCATCAACAAAGTACTGAAAAACATGCTTCAACGCATGGTGGGAGTGAACAAAACCTCTTGGAATTTGCAGCTCTTCTCCACAGTATGGGCTTATTGAACTTTAATTAAAATTGCCACTATATTTACACCCTTCCAACTGGTATACATGATAGAAGCAGTGTTAACGATCGAATGCGAGATTCCCTCTTTGAAACTCACTGTAGAACTCCTACCCCATACTTTTGTTGAAGAGGAATGATTTTTATATCTAACCAAGATGGACGAAACCTATCGTGATGCTGCTCTCATCAAAAAGACATATAAAAACGCATCAAAACTCAATATGATAAGTCCATCCAATCTCGCGCTTTCGCAGAAGGAGATCTGGTCCTGGTTTATGATCAATATCATGACAAAATTGGGGCAGGAAAGTTAGAACCCATGTGGCAAAGACCATACATCATAAAACGTGTGTTACACTGATGCGCCTACGAGTTAGTGGATTACAATGGATTATCTCTCGGTGAGCCCCGTAATGGGATTTACCTCAAGATTTACTATGCATAGAATATCTTGCATGTGTGCTTTGTACATTATTGTACTATATTATTTTTATATGGTGTGTCTTTTCTTTTGCATGCATGAGTTTTTCCCCAACTACTTATAATTTTCTTTGTGATTGAATGTGCATATAACATTATCCTTTCCCATCTATTTTGGGTTTGCGGATGGCGCTAGTTGACATACCCAGAATATCACTTCTGTAGCTTGGGTCATTTACCACTCTGGCGAGTTGGTGAGTTTAGGAGGAATTTGCCTTGGATTTGCGACCAATAATGTTGCAGAATACCATGTTGTCATCAGACTTTTAACTGAAGCTTCTTCTCTAGGTATATCTCAATTGATTATCAACCTTGATTCTCAACTCATGGTCCATCAACTAAACCGTGAGTACGTCGTTTGTAATCTAGTTTTTCTACGTCTCCATCTAAGGGTTCGCCGTCTTGAAAGATCTTTTGAATTTCTAGAATATAGTCATATATCGAGAGAACTCAATACGATTACAGATTCGTTGGAAAATTAAATGTTATATTGGTACATTGTGCACAGATATATATTTGGGACATAAAACATTTAAATAAAAGCATCACATAAAACAAAAATACAATATAAGAAGCCACCACAAAACGCGTTCATATATAATCTTGATAACAAAAGTTTTGTCAAAATACATCATCCAAAAAGTTCATAGCAGGGAAAAACATGGGCCTTTATGCCCATAGAATCATCATAAAATACTAAAAGTGTCCGGACAGTCTACTCGTCCCCTGCACCACATTGTGCTCGACATAACACACGACTGCTCTCGCCACTTGTCATAGCAAATGACTGAGACCCTCAGGTACCCAAAATGTATGTCTCTAGAGATGTAAGGGTACATCTCGTATCCTCATAGAAGGAATGCCCATGGTAAAACCATAGAGGTTCCTCTCCACCTCTTGGAGTCCTTCTACTCCGACGTCATGCTCTGCTGCTACCCGAGCATCTCCACGACGTCCTAGTGCTAGAATCTCTAACGGAAGTGACACACCTCTGTCTGCATGATGAAAAAAAATGACTTATATCCCTCTTGGTACAACAAAAAACATATAAAAAACAAAAATATTGTTACATGGTTATGATCTTTTGTACCCGATACATCCCATTGTGTACCCTCGGGAAGCACTAAATCTACATTGCCGCTGAAGACTACCCCAACATATAGGAAATTCTCTATCACCACAAGCTGCCTCTTCCACCATGCAAAGAAGTCAACAATAAATCAAAAGGTCGAGGGTTCATTCCCCAACCTAGGGGAAAGACTAGTCCACCGCTCCATACGGGGCTCAGTCACGGGGAGTGATATCAATGCAACCTGTGGTTGCATCTGTGGAAATCGCTCCAGGAAAAATGAAACTAAGAAGGATCGATACCCAAAATGTTTCCACCTACTCGTTCGACATTTGGAGATCTTCTCCTTAATGTTCCTTAAAAATCATACACTCCAATTAAATAGCCCAGGCTCCAAGCACTGAATGGCATATGATATTTGGGACTTGGAAGAAAGATGGGCACTAGTAGTTCCTACCAATTTTTTGATAGTAAAGAGGATGGATCGAAGAGATAATTCCATCACATCTTCAATGACAATCCTCCCTCCTACCAAGCATGACCCTGGTATACAATATTGGGCAACATATGCCTCTTTTGCCCATGGAGTGGACTGATGCCCAGAAAAAAGAATAGGTGCTCCTCTCCTTAATAGCCCTGTCATGAAATATATGTCATCCATGTCAATCTCAAGCATGTGTGGTCCTATTCAGAATGCTTGCTCGTCATTATCCCATAAACCGATCAAATACTCAAGTAAAATAACTTCTTTCCTCAGATTTTGGAGCTTGAAGTATTTTAGCAAGCCACAGTTTCGTAGAGCTGCCCTCACTTGAGGATCCTGTAGGGAAACCATGTCATCAAATTCATGTTCTTTTTCTTCCCACTCAATCATGACTGGCTATGTGCAAAACCTGCAAATTGATAAAATAATAACATTAGCTAAATTTTCAAAGAAAAGAATTGTCTTTTTTTAACCTAAAAATAAAATAAAAATTTAATTTTTGTGTCTAGCTCTCCTTAGAAGGAAAGAACAGAGCGCTAGCACTCCCCAAATGCACATACCAGGGCATTGAAATCTCGATCGATGCTCCCCTCGATTACTTGTGGGAGCACCGATCCAGTTCGACGCTCTAGGGATTTCCAAGGAGCCCAAGCTATTAAATTAAAGGCTGAAATAAGATAAAAAAACATGTAAATGAATGAGAAAGTTCAGAGAACTATCCTGATCCAGACGGATTCACAAACGGTTGCCCACAACTCTCACAAGAAATGCCCGAAAACCACTCCAAAAGAGGAAAAAACTCAAAGGGAAAAGGAGAATAGTAAAACAAAAGGTGAAAATGACTTTTTTCCCTAATTTGATTTTCAATATGTCCAAATTTAGTCATTTTTTCCTCCTTTTGACATTTTATAAAGTTTATTTTTTGAGTTTTTGTCATTTTTAAAGAAACTGCTAATATATTTTGCCCAAAATAACTTAATTATGCAGGAATTTAAGCAAATATTCTTTGATGACCTTGTGAAGCCAATGAGAAAACTTTGTCATACTTCGTGCTCATCAAATTATGAAGAGACGTCTGTTGGGTGACATATTATCATTTTTTTCGGTCCCAATAGACTAACTACGAAAAGTGAACACTTTAGTCAATATCGACTAGAAGAGTTCTCCGTCGTATCATTTTATACCTTTTCGAACCTCAGAGACTAAAAATCACGAAAACGGACAACCCCAAAGTTTTTTTAAGGTTATTTTCAAACTCCCTAAACATGAAAAACAACATAGTTTTCCTTCTATGGACTCACAAAATTACACACTGAAGGGCCCATCTGGGGATGAAACCTTACTTCTTCCAGTTTGTTAAATGAAGGAAGAGGAACTTACCGATGGTGAGTTATATCAAGCATTTGTTATCCTCCTCAAGCTCGTTAAATAAAAAAAAAGAGGTACTCATCTATTTGGATGGGGGGAAAAATTGAAGGAAGTGGGTCAAGTTTCTTGAAAACTTTTCAGGCAGCTCTTGCAGTCGCCCTTGAACATGAAACTTATTTTCACTTTTTACCATACACTTGGATATTCCATTAAATCTCCACACTGGACAAATACTATGAGTCTTTCTATTCCTTTGGCCCATCCAAAGAATGCCTCAACACTCACTGCATTATGTTTTGGTCCACTTTGAATTTATGCTGCCAAGTCTTACATTGTGCCTCAGTGTTCAAGGGAAGTTTCCACCTAAAAGGTCAACCGTCCACAAAGTTACCAGTTCCCATACTCGTGTAAGTCTATTTTCATCTACTACATCTTATCCCCTTTCTCTGACAAGTTTCATGTCGACTGATGGGGGATACATCAATGCCCTCCTTCAACGAGTCTTTTCCTGTAGACTTCAACAAATTATCTGGGAAATAGACTTAGGAACACAACAATACCTTGGGACCTGCATGCCTCAATGGCAAGCCTCCTCTCATTTGTCAGTGGGTATTTATCAATGACCCATGATCAACTGATTCCACGAATGTTCGACTTCAACTCATTTTTCACATTCGTTGGATTGTACTTTAAAAGTACCTTGAAAATCATCAACATCAATGGTGATTAATCTCGCACTTGTTAATAGTATACCTCAATGACTGGTAATGAAGTGGTTTATGTGATGTTCAACATCAAATCATTTATTCAGATGGACAAAATTGTACTGATATAAGGATCGGGATGAAGACCTTGGGTTGAATATTCATCTGCATATACACTTTACCCAAGTTGTGATGGAGATTATTCAATTGATATACATGCTTTAACATAGATCCACTTTGTATTGGTCTGTGGCTATGTTCTTATCACATTGTATCTCCACTGTGTATTCTTTCATGGTCGCAATCAAGTCAGGTCATAGAGAGATGGATCCACATTGTATCCTTGGTGGCCATCTCCTTAGTCAATATTATTATGGATCCACAATGTATTTATTGGTGGCCATACTTTGAGTCACTTGTAGTCCGAGCATAGGTATGCCTACCTCGGGAATGGAACACATATTAACATTGTTTGATGGTTATATGCAACTTCTACCAGGTTCCCCAATTCCATAAACTTAGTTCGAAGAATCTACAAAGTGTTTCGACCATCAACGTTCATCTTTTGACTTCACACTTTGGGGGGGAATTTGTTACACATCAAAATTCCTCACTTCGACAATGTCACATTCTCATTGTCGTAAGTGTCACACTTTTTTTCGCAAGTGTCACATTCTCTTTCTGTAAGTGTCACAACAGGAACAACACCATGAAAACACTTGCTATAAACCCTAAAACATGTTATAAGAAGAATCCCCATCATTTAAAAGTCAGAACAAATGTTTTTCTATGGGAATTGCTCATCCTCGCAACTTTTTGGGAAGATCAGTGCTTCCCTGCTCATACACAGGGAGTGCTAGCACTCCTGATCCATCTCAGAGGGAGTGTTGTAACGCTATGTTGCCCATTCTAAGGGAGCACTGAGTTGGTTGAAAAAATCTTGGGAGAAATACCATTTTCTTCTAAAGACAACTATGGATGGATCAAGTTGGTTTGCCTCGAATCTAACTCCAGGGTTGCATCTAAGGGAGATATTATAACTATTGGATCCATATCCTCAAATAATTCCAAATATACCCAAGGTATTTGAGCCTCTCAAAGCCTATAAATGGAGGCATTCCCATGGTAAACAAAGGGGAGAAAATCAACAAAGCATTGTTATTTTGATTGTGGATCTTTTGAGCAAGGGTTGGACGAGGAGGACTTGGAGAGGCTGCTGCAACATCATCTGCAGATTGTAAGTTTCCTTTTGAAGTTCTCATTAATATACTTGGCCTATTTCCTTGAAGTATGTGTTTACATGTGCTTGTCTATGCTTGTCTTAATCTTCATAGATCGTGTTAGCACTGAGAGTCACCCTCTGACTGCAAGAGGATAAACTCAATACCCATCATAATGTTTGTTGATTAAAAGGGTGTGAGTGGGTGAGTCAGCGAGACTTTAGGGAAATGAAAGACAACATAGATCACTATAGATCAGTGATTGGCCATTGGGATATGGAGTCATAAACAGTCTGCTCAATGAAGGCATTTAAACTCCCTATCAGAAAAAGGATTTAAGTGGTGGTGGGAAGGAGAAAGGCAGAAAGTGTCTGAATGATAAACCATAAAAAATGGGCAAGATGACAACAGATCCTCTATCGCCTCAGGAATCCAAAAATCAAGGGGTTTACAACGATCGAGGCAAGAAGAAAAACATAGGATGTTTGCTGAACCATGAAATATGGGCATGACGACAACAGATCCTCCATTGCCTCAGGAATCCATAAATAAGAGAGATTACATTAAGATAGGAATGAGAAACAAAAATGTATGCTGAACCATGAAAGACGGGCATGACGACAACAGATCCTCCATCGCCTTAGGAATCCATAAATCTGAGAGAATAAATCCAGACAGGAACGAGAAACAGAAATGTCTGCTGAACCATGAAAGATGGGCATGACAAAAACAGATCCTCCATCGCTTGAGGAATCCATAAATCAGAGAGATTACATCCATACAAGAAAGAGAAACAGAAAATGAAAACTAAGAAGACAATATGATATAACAACTTAAAGGAATATTCATTAACATAACAATTTACAATTAGGCCCTCAGGCTTACAACAAAAATACAGTCATAACATCTCTCAAAGCTTCCCCTGGTCTTGGCCCAAAACTACCCCCCTACAAAATCTAAATTGATCTCTTTTATACTCAGATCAGTGCCCGACTCTCAGGAGTGTTATCTGATCACCACCTTCAAAGCTTTTCTTGGAGCAATCTTTTTTCAGAATGTGCATGTATCCCTCTGTCAGACGCGAACTCAGATCGACGTGGGTCTACAGGAAAATCTGTCCATAGGGGTACCACGGGCTGACGGTTCAGTCCCCACGGCCGAGCCTTCCATGCCTTCCATTTATGGAGTGAGCCGAGGTTTCAACCACCAGCTCTTCTTTCATTAACTACCTTTTTGCGTGATTGCGACGCGACTTAATGCTCATGGGGTGGCCACATGCTGCTCTTGGATATGATGTTATATGAGCACGTGATTGCGGGGCTGCTCAAAGGTGGTTTATATTTAGACCGCTTTTGGGCCCGCAATCCATCTCCCTTCGCGACATATCACTTTTGACTTACCATGGTTTCAGTTGTGGGACCACTCAAGAAAATCATCGCTCAAGCATGTTACGTTCCCGCAATGGACTGTGGCTGTTGATATTATGATCTTGGATGAGGCCTCACGATCAACGGTTCAAATCTGCCCCCTCCAAATCAATGGATCAGATCTTCCCTTTTCAAATCGACAACTGAGTCGTGCTTTGCAATTCGGGCTTGTAACTTTTCAAACCTCAAACCTCCTCTGCCTTCTGCCGCTTTTACCTGGAGCTAAAGATATGATGACACGTGGCTCCCTGAGATCAATGACTAGAATCTCTTTGGGTCTCCAGACTCCAGGAAAAACAAAACTCAAATTTTCCTCTTGGAAAATCCTCCGGAGCTAAGGATCTGAAGACGCGTGGCCTCCAAAGATCAACGACTCAGATCCTTTTCGGGCCTTCGGTCACTTCGAAAGCTTTGACCCTTCGGGATTTCTAAGCATTTCTCATTTCAAATCTCTCGAAACTCATTTCACCAAAGGCTTGGATCGACTGCCACCTGTCCCCTTTAAGATCAAAGATTCATATTCACTTCGGGTCCCTTTGCTCCGGCGCTATACTTCACACAATTTTTCACTCCGAATGCTCGTGAACCATTAATCTAGATTGTTCTTGGAATCTCCACCACTGAAATATTAAAACTGCCTTTTGCTTATGCTTCAATCCCAAAACAAACTGCTAAGAAAGTTGCGTTTGTGTTCATGGCTACGGCCTGTGTAAGCAAAGACTTGGGCGACTGGTGGAGAGCTCGGGAAAACATAAGGACCAATGACAAAGGCAAAGGAGATGAGTGCTCAAACAAAAAGGGGTAAACAAAAAAAACGACTTTGCCAGCTGAAAGGGAAAAATTAAAAGACATGGCGTGCAAAAGAGAGAAAAACATTGCAAGGACATAGACTCGGGTATATTCGACACACACCTATGGCCCTTGACAACTTCATGTGATAAAATTTGGCTCCACAGGGGATGGCATGCTCCGTGCGAGCTGCCAAGAACGCATAGTTCAAGTGCCTTATCCATTGGGTTATGGAGTCTAGCTCAAAAATTTCGCCGAAGAAAACGAGGAGATATGTACACTAGTCTACTAAAAACGAAAACAAACACATGGGATCTAGACAGAGCTTATTTAGGTACATTCCTAGATTAACTGATTTTTACAAAGTGCTAGGTTAAAGTGGAATTCCACGAGAGCCAGTCAAGTAACCTCCTAACTGAAAACTTATTTAATCTGTCACTGATCAACTAAAGATAATGAAACTGTGACAAAAAAATGATTACATTTTTTAGCTCTCCTTCTAGTTTTGAAGGCAAGATAAAGCTTGGAGGCTTCAATACATGGAGAAAATGCAATTCCATGTACTCCCTCACGGGATCATGAAATAGGTGATAAAACTTTCTGGGTCAATAAAAGAAAACCTGCTCTGCTTTACAACTGCTCACATCTGGCTGAATGTCTGTGGCAAGCACATGTGAGAGAAAGGATGATGCAGGTTGCTAATCCACTTCTCCTTTGTTTTCTTTGATAACATCTGCTAGCTACTGGAAAGAAATACCCTCATGTATATCAATGGATGGCTCTTTATCTTGGTCATGCTTCTCTTGGTAAAATATTTCACCTTCATTAGAAGGCTGGATGCTGATGCCTTTCTCTTCGATAAACACCTCAACATCTTCATCACTGTCTCCATAATGATCAAATAGAGGAGGAGTCTTGAATGACATGCGACGAGGTATCTTCCGCCCAACATGAGAAAACTTCTCATCATCATCATCAAACACATGTTTCCTTTCAAGATTCAATCCAGGAAGCAATATATTATACTCATCATATGAGTCAAAAATAGGCTGCTCATACCTAGGCTTCTTAGAGACAGGATTACAAAGAATATCAACTTCTAGGACAAACTCAATTTCTGCACTTTCCTGACTGAGACAAAAAACACAGTTTTCATTTGATGCAGATGAACTAGGAAGAGAAAGAGTTGATTCCTCATCCAATGTACCTTCTTGATTCTCACAACCTTCATAAAATATCGGCTGCAGGTCATGCCATTCATCAACTATAGGCACAGGATGTGGATAACCAGCTATGGATGAAAAATTGAATGGGGAAAACCTCTGGGACAAGATCGCTTCCATAGCCATTTGATTTGTCTCCCTTCAGTGGAGTCACCAACAGATTCTGCACAGTGGAGTCGCCAATAGATTTTCAAACAGTGGAGTCACCATGGTGAAAGATAGGCAGCCAGAACAATGTTTCCAGCTTCAGTTCACCATCTAAAACCAGATCTATTCGTTGTCATTCTCCAAGGGAATATATCTTCACTTCCGTCCCTGGCAACGACGCCATGAATGTTAGCACTGAGAGTCACCCTCTGACTGTAAGAGGATAAGCCCAATACCCATCAAAATGTTTGTGGATTAAAAGGGTGAGTGGGTGAGTCAACGAGACTTTAAGGAAAGGAAAGACAATGGAGATCACTGCAGATCAGTGATGGGCCATTGGGCTATGGAGTCATAAACAATCTACTCAATGAAGGCATTTAAGCTCCATATCAGACAAAGCATTTAAGTGGTGGTGGGAAGGAGAAAGGCAGAAATTTTCTGAATGATAAACCATAAAAAATGGGCAATATGACAACAGATCCTCTACCGTCTCAGGAATCCAGAAATAAGGGGGTTTACAACGATCCAGACAAGAAGAAAAACATAGGACGTCTGTTGAACCATGAAATATGGGCATGACGGCAACAAATCCTCCATTGCCTCAATAATCCATAAATCAGAGAGATTACATTAAGACAGGAATGAGAAACAAAAAATTCTACTGACCTTGAAAGATGGGCATGACGACAACAGATCCTCCATCACCTCAGGAATCCATAAATAATAGAGATTACATCCAGACATGAATGAGAAACATAAACGTCTGCTGAACCATGAAAGATGGGCACGACGACAACATATCCTCCATTGCCTGAGGAATCCATAAATCAGAGAGATTACATCTAGACAAGAAAGAGAAACATAAAATGAAAACTAAGAAGACGACCTGATATAACAAATTAAAGGAATATTCATTAACATAACAATTTACAATCCATGCCCTCAGGCTTACAACAAAAATACAGTCATAACAACTCTCAAAGCTTCCCCCGGTCTCGGCCCAAAACTAACCTCCCTACAAAATCTAAATTGATCTCTTTTATACTTAGATCAGTGCCCGAATCTCATGAGTGTGATCTGATCACCACATTCAAAGATTTGCTTGAAGCAATCTTCTGTCAGACTGTGCATGTATCCCTCTGTCAGACGGGAGCTCAGATCAGGGTGGGTCTATAGGAAAATCTGTCCACAGGGGTACCACGGGCTGAAGGTTCAGTCCCCATGGCCGGGCCTTCCATGCCTTCCATTTATGGAGTGAGCCGAGGTTTCAACCACCAGCTCTTCTTTCATTAACTGCCTTTTCACGAGATTGCGATGCGACTTAATGCTCAGGGGGCGGCCACATGCTTCTCTTGGATGGGATGTTATATGATCACGTGATTGTGGGGCCGCTCAAAGGTGGTTTGGATTTAGATCGTGTTGTCGTCCTTATACACACTTGCAAACGTGAGCTAAGTCCGGCTCACTTAGTGTGTCCTTGGAGGCACAATGCCTAGGTTCACAACCCATGCTGTCACTTTGACCGGAACCTCTTCCCTCTAGGCTTACTCCTAGGGAAGCCAAAGGGGGTAGACCTTAGTTACTAGAGGTGTCAAAGTTAAGATCTAGGAGTTAGTTTTAATTATTTACAAGGTTTGGGGGGAATCTAATCCTAAGATGCACAAGCAACAATGCAAGATGCAAGGGTTAGTATGTAAGTCAATCCTTTTCCTAGGTCAACTAAGATTAGTGCCTAAATATTGGGCAAGGGGTCAACTATGTTAAGGGGTGTTTCATTACAATAGATTACAAGTTGTTTACAAGATTGCAAAAGAATAAATTAAACCAATGAATACTAGATACAATTATTCAAAATGCTAAGATACAAATGATACAAAGAGCAAGCTAACCAGGTTTTATCTTTATGTGTGCAAGATATCAAAGGATTAAAGCATCATTATCATCAAGGCATCAACATCATCATCATCAATACATCAAAAGAAGATTTATAAATTTAACCACAAGTATCAAAGATGAATATCCACCACTCTTAAATGTTAAACCCACAAGTAATTTAGATGAATTAAGTCCTAGGTTAAGTTATTAAGCTTTCTTAAGAGTTATCAATTTTTTTTAAGCTTTCACCAAAGTCTCCTCCTCCTATTGCCAAATAACTGCTGGATGCTCAATAAGTGTTGCCACCCTAGCTTCACAGGTCAGCCCAAAACAAGAGTACTTCCCGGAGAGGACACATCCCGTGCGCCGTGAGACAGTCCCCTGCCTACACCCTCCATTGTTTTTCTCAAGCCCCGTTTTAGATGGTGAAGATGGCGGTCTAAGGTACCCTAGAAAGTCTATTAAGTATATATATGGATTAGATAGACTTTTAGGTGATTTTTAGAGTGTTTTGAAGATTTTAAGACACTTTTAAAGTGTGATTTAGTGATATGGCCGAAACTTTTATGAGCTGAAAAATGTGTTGCTTCAAGCTTATGCAATTAAGAGTGTGAACACATGTAAAGCAAATAAAGATGGCTGAAAAAAGATTTAAGTTATCACATGCACTTGTAAGCTTGCTATTAAAGAAAAATCACACTAGCAAGGACAACTTGCCTTCAAGATATGGAAAGAAAATTTAGTGTGTGTTTGCCTCTTTAACCATTAAACAACATTCAAGCCTAAACAAGTGGCTTTCAATAGATATATGCAATAGATAAATAAACCATTCACTTATTTAAGCACTTGGAGATTTAAGCATTTAAGATCTAAACATGTGCATGAATAAAAGACTTGAAAATTAACTAAGCAAGTAAAAGATCTAGTTAGGTTACTTATTATGTTGCCCAATAAGCTTAAGGCAATGATTATGTGTTTGATCTAAAACAAAAGTAATTATAGCATTAGGCCATAGATCATTAATCACATCATCAACCCTTAACCTTACCTATTGGGGTATTCCTCTCCCAACTAGGTAGGCAATTAATTTAGTTTGCTTAGTTAGGTTAAGTTCTTTTAGAATTTAGAAATTAGGGCAAACAAGTAAAGAGAGAGAGAGAGCCTAAGAAGTAAGCTAGCAAACCAAGCAAGCAACTAAGCAAGCAGCAAACCCCACAGCCTAGGTTTGAGAGGTGCCCTCACCTCCAAAACCTCACGGCCTAGCTAAAAAAAAGAAGCAAGAAAAACTAAAAAAGGAAGCCCTAAGCTAGATCTAACTACCCCAATGGCTCACACATGGGAGGAGGCCGTACCACTTTTCCTCCCACAACTATGAGCCAACAAGCAACCAAAAGAAAGAAGAAAAAGTGCAAGAAAAACTCTAAGAATTGACAAGAGGGTTGAGAGATAGCTACCAATCCCTTTGGGGGTCTTCAAATGTTGTATGGATGTCTTTGGGAAGCCAATACCCCTTCCCAACTAGATCTGAAACCTGCAAATCAGCAAGGTATCCTTGCTGATTTTACTACACATAACCAACCAAAATGAAAGAAAACCCTTGCTTTTTAGGGCAAGAACTTTCCACAAGAGAAAGAGAGTATATATGTGTAAAAAATACCTATCTAAATATGTTATGCTAGCTGAAAATGAATGTGGATGAACAACAATAGAGAAGAAGAGTAAAGAGAGAAAAGAGATTGGAGTGTAGTTGGGTCTCAAGTGATCCTTCTTGCTTGAGGTGTTCCCAATGAAACATTTGGGTCAAACCTACAAAACCCTTGTTAGATGATACATATACATGGATAATATATTGAATATGCTAATAGATGACACTTCAATACTATCTAACTTATCAAGACATATAGATCTACAAGAACATGCATTGATAAATCCACCCAAATAACACTTTACCTAGGATCCAATGTATATAACCACCAAAACAAATCGATACAAGTTTACATCATGTGCATAAGAAGAACAAGAACATGCATTGCTCCTCTAGCTATCCTCCAAATCTTTCCTTTATTATTACTCAAGAAAATGGATCTTGGAGAGAAAATACTCCAAAACCTTAAGAGAAGAGAGTGGAAGAAATGGAATAATGGAGAGAGAGAGAGAAATGAAAATCAAGTAGCATAACAATAGCTCAAGATTTGGTTAGTAGGGAGTGAGAAATGATATCTATTTATACTTGGAGAGGAAAACCTACCTCTCTTGGATCAATGCCAAGTGTCCATCACCAAGCAATAGAGTAGATCTAAAGGCTAGGGCACACCATCTAGGGTTTGCAAAATAGATCTAGGGTGTAGAAGGGATGGAAAATGTTGGGATCAAGAAAAATGAGTGTGGGAGGCCTTGGGATTGATGCCAAGGTAGAGGAAAGGTTTAAAACAATTTTTTAAAAATTATTTTTGATTTTTCTAGAAGAAGGGGGGCGTAACTCCTCTTGGAGGGCGCACCTCTTGGGATGGGGAGATGAATGGAGAGTGAGATGTCAGGTTTAGAGTGTGAGAACACTCTAGAAGGATACGTGGGGGGTAAAGGAGGGTTAAGAATGTGAGAGGGGATCCCCCCACACACTTAAACCTAAGTTACAACGTTTCTCACTAGGAAAAACGTCAATCCCCCTAGGGGGGCGTAACTTTTTATTGAGGAGAAGTGGAAAAGGGTTAGACAAGGTTGAAAAAGGTTAGGAGGGTCATGTTATGCTTAGGGGGTCTGTATCTAACCATAATTTCACCTTTTCACATCCTCTATCTCATTATTACAACTTTTACATTTTTCCATGTTTGGACTTTAGCAATTAAAATTGTTGTTTTAGACTGACTGGCACTCTGGGTGGACAAACCCATGGCTAAAGTTGTCCGACTGAGCTGAAACTTGGTCCATGGATGTAGGGGGTTCTATTCCATTTATTTTGAGCACAAATACCCCTATAAAAAGTCCAAGGACCTAGTTTTTACAATTTTTTCTCAAAAATAATTAATTAATTAAATAATTAAACCTCCAAACTTAGGGAAATTTAATTAAAAATTAATTAATTAAAAAAACTGACTTAGACTTGACGGAATTCTGCGAAACTTTCTAAGATGTCTTGCATGGTCATTTACAATGATTCACTATAATAGTTACCAAAACATAAGCCCACTAGAACGTCGTTCACCACTTTGGAGGAATTATTACAAGTGTGAGGGAAAAACTCAATGGAAATCAATAAGGCTGAAAAGCCCAATTGATAACCTGAGGATAAAAAACCCTCGGTGAAAGGAACTCTCCCAGTGAACCGATCCCAAGATAACTGACCTAAACACGACTCATGCAGACCTATTACATTATTAACCCACACAGGGGTGCAGAAATTCCAATTACAAAATAAAGTGCCGGGGCCAAACACTGCCCTGTAGGACCAAAAGTCTTTGAAAACATGGAATCTAATGATGCATCTCTTCATGGCACATGGAGTTGAACACCTGTGTTGGAGAGGCGGTCAACAAACCGCTTTTGGGCCCACAATCCATCTCCCTTCGCCATGTATCGCTTTTGACTTACCATGGTTTCAATTGCGGGACCGCTTAAGAAAATTATCGCCCGAGCATGTTGCGTTTTCGCAATGGATTGTGGCTGTTAATATCATGATCTTGGATGAGGCCTCACGATCAGCGACTCAAATTTCCCCCCTCCAAATCAATGGATTAGATCTTCCCTTTTCGAATCAACGACTGAGACCTGCTTCGCGATTCGGGCTTCAAACTTTTCAAACCTCAAACCTCCTCTGCCTTCTGCTGATTTTACTCGGAACTAAAGATATGATGACATGTGGCCCACTGAGATCGATGACTAGAATCTCTTCGGGTATCTGGACTCCGGGAAAAACAAAACTCAATTTTTCCTCCGGGAAAATCCTCGAGAGCTAAGGATCTAACGACGCGTGGTCTCCAGAGATCAATGACTCAGATCCATTTCAGGCCTTCGGGATTTCGGCCACTTCGGCAGCTTCGGCCTTCGGGATTTCTAAGCACTTCTCATTTCCAATCTCCCGAAGCTCATTTCCCCAAAGGCTTGGATCGACTGCCACCTGTCCCCTTTAAGATCAACGGTTCATATTCACTTCGGGGCCCTTTGCTCCGACGCTATACTTCACGCAAGTTTGCACTCTTGAATGCCCGTGAGCCACTGATATGGACTGTTCTTGGAATTGCCACTGCTAAAATATTAAAACTGCATTCTTCTTATGCTTTAATCCCAAAACAAACTGCTAATAAATTTTCTCTTGTGTTCATGGATGCGACCTGTGTAAGCAAAGACTTGGGCGACTGGTGGAGAGCTTGGGAAAATAGAAGGACCAATGACAAAGACAAAGGAGATGAGTGCTCAAACAGAAAGGGGAAAACAAAAGAAACGACTTTGCCGGCTGAAAGGGAAAAATTAAAAGACATGGCCTGCGAAAGAGAGAAAAACAGGGCAAGGACATAGACTCAGGTATATTTGACACACACCTACGACCCTTGACAATTTCATGTGATAATAGATCGATTGATTTTATCTAATCCATTAGAGTAAGAGATAGTCATTTGTTTCTTGTTGTGCATTGCAGGTACTGTTTGGAGCTCACAGATTAGATCAACTTGGATAAATGTCGTAAACAAGGTACATCATACTTCCCTTCCTTCTCTCTTTTTCGATGGATAAAATGAATCTATAGGAATGGTAGTGTCCAAATGTAATTTTCTGTCTTGGTAGAAGGGTCTATAATCCAAGGGAAAGTTCACCTGTTTGCAAGGGAATATTTCCATAACACTCCCATGCTCTAAATAACAATGGGAAGTGACTCTCACACCAACCCTCTTACATGAATTCAATGATTGGGCTCTAGAACACTCAACAACTAATGGAAGGTTCATGGTAAAGACAATTTAGAGAAAAATAAGAAATGGGTTTTGGTTTAATAGATATGGGTAACTCTCCCCCTTGGAGCCCTACCCTCTCTTGTGGATACTCAACCCCCAAATATCCGTCCATTTCCATCTACATTTGGTGATACATTTTATTCATTATATTCGATTTACATCATTTACATATTGCATCGCTTTGACTCTCGACCATATGTTATATTTACAATATACATCACTTGGCTCTCGGTTGATCCAAAATGGATCCAGGAAGGCCTACAGATCAAATTTCTCAGAATAAGACGAAACTAATGCCATTGAATCAGGCTTGTCGCACTGATTTGAATGATATATATATATATTTTTTCTGAAAATGGATGCCGTTTGCGAAAGATATCACGTTCTGATCGATTTCCCAAACAGACAAAAAAGTCAACTGGTCAAAGTTAACATGCCGTACTACTGATGTTAATAGTACGACATGTGACGTCAGCAGGGACACATGGAAACACGAGGAGGTGACATATGTCACTCAGTTTTGGCGTTTTCGGGCTGAGTTGGACCAGTACAGTAATGACACATGGAACTGTACGGACGTGATACGTGGAAGTCCGTATGTGACGTGGCCCAATAACATGTCGATAGGTGGCAGTACGACCGACAGGTGGAAGTACGTATGCTAACATGGTAGGGTGATTGGGCAGTATGAATGTTGACGTGGAAATTGACTGGGAAGGTGACTTAGTAGTACAAACGATGATGTGGAATGACATGTGGCTGTACAACAATGATGTGGAAGCTGACAGTGCATGCTGGCTGGGTCATTGACTATACCGTACAGGAAAACCACAAGGTGACACATGACCCAATCATAGGGTGCCAATTGGCACCCCAAATTTAGCCAATGTTGGCTGGGTAAAAAAAAAACTTGTTACCTCCTGGAAATCGAACACCCGACCTATCCTCTAGCCCAACGACTTCGCAACCTTTGTCGGACTAGTCGGGCTAACCATATGACTTAGCCCTTAGGCGAGGTTCTTAGTATATGTGGTGAGTTGGGAATTTTTTTGGGGATAGGCCCCGGTCGACAGGGGGCTAGCCCGTGACCAGAGCACATGACTAGGAGCCAAGCCAAATGTTTGGAGGGCGCATGGAGAGTTAAGGCCATGGCTACATAGACCATGCGCACATGACTAGGACTAGAAGCTAGGGGGTCAATGCACCAACATTCAACCCAGGGCCATATGGAAATGCTCCATATGACTAGGGGCCCAAAGAAAGGGGGTTTCACCTAGATATTTGTCAAATTTGGGTTTTTAAACTTTATATTAAGATTTTATTGGGCTTTTATGCTGATTTTGGGAGATTTTCCCCATTTTTGGGGGATATGGAGCCCGATTTGAGGCCAGATCTTGGGAGGAAGTTGGGATAGGATCACCAACTCAAATCCTGCATAAATAAAAGGTTTTTGATAGACCTAGAGGTTCAGAATTGCAGAATGATGATGAGTTTGTGAAGCTTGAAGCCATTTTTATGTGGGGAATCCATTGAGGAAGCGAACTTTGGAGACTAATTCCGGGAGCTACACTCAACCTTTTTCAGTCCCATCAGTTGTGTTGGATTCTTGAGGTCGAGAAGAACACAACCAGACTAGTTTGTAATCCTTTTGATACATTTATGATGTACTTTTGAAGCATTGAAGAGAAATAATAAAGCCTCCCTCACTAAGACAAAGGCCCATAGATGTATGCAATCTTGTCAAACTCCGTTAACAACCTTGTTGTTATGTTATGTTTTTCTTTGTGCTTATATTATGATCTTCATTTCTTTATGATGGCTGCTATTATCTCTCATTAAGTTCTTCTTCTTTCCTTAATTCCTAATTGGTAATTGAACACATGTTTAAAACTTAACCAAGTCTTTAAAGATAATTTTCAGATCATCGGTCATATATGAAATTTACAATATATATATTGCTAGTTCGATGTTTGAAAATGAGGATGTTACATTCCCCCCCCCTACAAACTACATTGTCCTTGTTGCACATAACCATACAATTTACACATTGGCATATATATAAAAACATTACATCAAAATACTTGATAATTCTGCAACTTAATGACTCACACAACAATTCCAACCATAAAATCCCCTTTCCCCTCAACCCACACATCAATTGGATAGAAAAATTCATAGTTTTGGCTCTAGGAACTTCATCTACTAAAATTGAGTCTTCATTCACTTGTGTACACATGTACATTCATTTTTCTTCAAAATTTTCAAACATTTGTGGGTATGCTTCCCGCATGTCTTCATCGTGCTTCCATGTAGCGTCTTTAGGACTGTAACAGGTCCATTGAATCTTTACCAAGCCTATGGATTTGTTCTTGAGAACTTTGAATTTTCGATCCAGGATGTGCATTGGTTCCACCTGGAAATCCCCTTCATGTTCCACCTGGATCACATTCCAATCAATAACATGATTAAGATCATGTACATACTTTTTTAATAAAGACACATGGAACACGTTATGAATTCTCTTGGATGCAGGTAATTATAGCATGTATAGAACTGGTCCTATCTTTTCTAAGACCTCAAAAGGACCACAATATCTCGCTGCCAACTTTGGGAAACTTCCCAATTTCAACAAGCTTCTCTTGGCTTTAACTTTTAAAAACACATGCTCCCCCACTTTGAATTCTCTATTTCTTCTCTTTCTATTAGCACAACTCTTCTGTCGATCTTGTGCAACTTTAAAATTCTACTTGATTTTTACCATCTGTTCTTCCATTTCCTTTAACAACTCTGGCCCATTCACAACTCCGTCGACTAGGTTATCCCAATTTACTATTGTGTTGCATTTTTTTCCATACAATGCTTTAAACAGGCTCATCTTCAATGATTCCTGATACCCATTGTTGTATGCAAATTCAACTAAATGGATATAGTCATCCCACTTAGAAGGCTCGTCCATTACATACATTCTCAACATATCTTCAATTATTCGATTAATTCTTTCTGTTTGCCCATCTGTCTCTGGGTGATATGTTGTACTGAAATTTAAATTTGTCCCAAAATATCTTAAACAAGCCCATCCAAAAATTGGAAGTGAACATAGGATCTCGATCCGATACTATTTCCTTAGGCACACCATATAGCCTATCAAATTTTCTCATGTAAATTTCTGCACTATTGGTTGCCTTATGGGTTACTTTTATTAATATGAAATTTTCAGCCTTTGTGAGTTTGTCCACCACTACCATGATGAAATCATGTTGCCTGGTTGTCCAAGGCAATTTAGTAATGAAATCGATAGTAACAACTTCCCATTTCCATTCAGGAATGAGAAATGACTGCAACAATCCCGCTAGATGTCTGTGTTCAACGTTTACCTTTTGACACTCCCCGCATTTGGCTAAATAATCAAAGACATGTTTCTTTATACCAGGCCAAAGATATTGGCCTCTTACAACTGTAATAGTTTTTTGATATCTCGGATTTCCAACGTATGGCACATTATGCATCTCCTTTAGAACTAAAATTCTCAATTCCTGATAATTGGGAACATAAACTCTATTTTGAAATAAGGGGATTCCATCCTCTTCTAGCTTGTAATCCTTATATTTCTATTGTATATCATTCTGCTACAAGCTTTCTTTAACTTGCACATAATATTGATGTGTTGTTACGACCTCTAAAATTCTATCTTTTAAATATGTCATGTACATACTAACACCTGTAGCATGCATTTTATGCACCATTCTACTAAGTTCATCAACCACCTTGTTCTTTTTTCCCTTTATGTGCTTGATATCTAAGTTTATTTACTATGAAATTCCAGCCATCTAGTTTGTCTAGCATTTAGTGTTGGTTGTTCGAATATATATTTCAGACCATTATGGTTTGTCCTTAATTCAATTTTTTTTCCATGAGGTAATGCCTCCACATCCTTAAGGCATGTACTATAGATGCTAATTCTAAGTCATGTGTGTCACAATTTATTTCATGTTCCTTCAATTTTATGGACTCATAACAAATTACATGTTCATTTTGCATAAGGACTCCACCGAGCCCTTCTTTGCATGCATCTATGCACACAACAAAATCCCCATCTAGATCTGCAATTTCTAAAATAGGGGCACTTGTTAGAAAATCCTTTAAGCACTAGAAATTTATTTCACACTTGGAACTCCACTCAAAATTTACTCCTTTCTTTTTCAAATATGTTATTGGGTGTGAAATTTTGGAGAATTTTGTAATGAATCTCCTGTAATAACCAGCTAGACCCATAAATGATCTAACCTCTGAAATGTTTGTTGGTGCTGGCCAACTCTTGATTGCTTCAATATTTTCCAGATCCACTGCTATGCCTTCTTTTCAAACAATGTGACCCAAATAATGGATCTTCTTTTTATAGAAAGTGCATTTACCTAATTTGGCATATAATTAGTGTTCTCTTAACACTTGTAGCACCATCCTCAAATGTCACTCATGCTCTTTTTTTTGTCTTGGAATAGATAAGAATATCATCGAATAATACAATTACAAACTTGTCCAGGAGATCTCTGAACACCCCATTCTTCAGACACATAAATGTAGTCAATGCATTTGTCAATCCAAAAGTCACCACTACAAACTCATAGTGTCCATACCTTGTCCAAAAGGTTGTTTTTCTAATATCCTCTTCTTTGATTCTCACTTGATGGTAGCATGACCTCAAGTCAAGCTTAGAGAATATCTTTTCTCATTTTAGTTGATCGAAAAGATCATCAATCCTTGGCAAATGATATTTTTTCTTGATTGTAACCTTGTTCAGCTAACTGAAGTCAATACATAACCTTAGTGTTCCATCTTTCTTCTTGACAAAAAGAACTGGCGCACCCCAAGGAGAAACACTTGGACTTATGTACCCTTTCTTTAACAACTCTTCTATTTGAATTTGCAACTCTTTTAGATTTGGCATGCTCATTATGCAGGGAGTCTTAGATATTGGGCCAACTCCAAGCATTAAGTGAATTGAGAAATCTATATCCCTCTTTGGTGGCAATCTTGGCAACTCCCCAAACACATCTTCATACTCTTTCAATATTGGATAATCTTTGAGACTTGACTTCTTATCCTTCATTGAATCTTCCATATGGGCTGCATATATCTCGCACCCTTTGCTAAAACTTCTTTTCACTTGCAATGTTGAAATCTCTCGGACAAATATAGGCCTTGGAATACCTTGCATTGTCCTTAAATTCCCTTCTTCATCAAGACATGTGAAACCTTGTTATAACAATATAAAACAAGACAATGATTTTCTAGCCAATCCAGACCAATCAAGCTATCATAAGACCCAAGTGGTATGATGTTCAAATATGCCTTAGTGTTAGTTCCATTCATGTTTATAGGGCATTCTTTAACAAGCTCATTAATTATTTTCTTGGTTCCAGTAGCTAGTTGAACTAACTAAGAATTTTCATGCTTACATTTCTTCAATTTAAATCTTTCAACTATCTTTTGGTCTATACAACTATGATTAGCTCCAGAATCAATTAAAATAGCTACGGGTTGATTACCAATCTTACCTTCCACTTCAATCATGTGGGATTGATAGTCTGCTTGTCTATTGTCCAAGGCTGCATAGATCCTTGGCATGATTTTTCCCACATCCTCTATTGTCTCCCCCTTCTTGATGCTATGCAAAATATTCATTTTGTTGATGTCACTGATAACATCGAACATGTATTTCTGCACAAGTCTATGTGTCTAGACGTGTAGAAATCATCCAAAGCCTTCTACTCTTGAATTTACTTTAATTAAAGGAATTATTAAAGTAAATGGTTTTTACTAATTAATTATATATTTAGTTAATTGAGTTATTTAAGAAACATGCTAAAAGTACTTAGCATGCAACATGTAATCTCAACTGTAGATCACTTTTGAGATTATAAATAAATTGTAACTCACAATTATAAAAGCAAGGCTAGGGTGAAGGAGAAAGACACTTGATCATGAGTTGTGTTGAGAGAGTCGACACATAGAGTATTGGATCACGAAGGGTTGTAGCTCAAGATATTAGATAGGTGAAGAAGGACTTTCATCTAGAGATCATACAGGTAAAGGAGAAGAGAGAACATATGCATACACAGGTGGGTTTTAGTCAAAGGAAGCCACATGAGAGTGTTGGATCATACAAATATTTCCATACAGGCTTTCCGTACACATCCGCAGGTCACAATGGAGATAGTCATGGATATCTGTGGGTCACGGAAGGGAAAGTCACGAATACCTAGAAAAGCATGTAAAATTGGTCGTACAATAGGTCAAACCTTTCCAAGTTAGTCTACAGTTGTAATTATCTAAGTGGGCCATTATCCATATTATGGTAGCATTGATTTTAGCATAATAAAATCATTCTCAACACTAGTTTTCCCTCCAGGGTATTTTTCAGGGGTATCTACCCAAAATACTGGTGTTCATGTGTGCTTGATTTGGTTTCCTAGTTTATGCTTCCGCTGCATGATATTGAGTTGAATATTTCAATAATGTATTATGGTTTTGTGAGATTCTAATCTAATTGCAGTAAGGAAATCAATATATAACAAAGTACCTAGGTGTTGGAGTAAGAATTTCAACATGGTATAAGAGCACATGCTCAAAAGGGAAGCCAAATCAGTACAAGGGCAATTTTCCAGCAACAAGTTATTTCCAAGGCAGTTTATCAGATCTTAGGGATGGTAGAAACGCCGTTGAGAGTTGAAGACATATTGGATGGAGCATCCAAATTCCTATCTTGGAAAGCAAGAGTTACTTTGGCATTGAAGGAGTATGACCTTTGGGAGTTAGTGGATAAAACAATTAATCCAATGATAGATTCGACAACTTTATATGCTCACAACAAGAAGGAGATCAAAGCAGATAGAGTCCTCCTAGATTCTGTGAAGGATCGTCTAATCCCTCACCTAAACGAGAAGAAGATGACCAAAGAGATGTTTGATGCCTTGGTAAGTTTATTCTAGAGCAGGAACATGAATAGGAAGATGATATTAAGGAATAAACTCAGATCGGTTCAGATGTCTATATCAGATAATGTTACCAGCTATCTCATAAGGATGCAACAAGTGCATGATCAACTTGCATCCATAAGGGAGAAAACAAAGGATGTAGAGCTCGTGAACGTGGCATTGAATGGTCTTCCCAAGTCATGGGAACAATGTTTCAAAGGAGTTTGTTCTCGGGAGAATACCCCATATTAAAAAAAACTTTGGGATGATTGCATCCATGAAGAGACTCGAGAAGAGTCTAAAGGAAACAAGTAGGGAGGTAGTGAAGAGAAATTATCCCTTGTCAGTAAGACAAGGAAGGGAAAAGGAAATAGTTATAGTAATAAGGGTAACAATGATGGAGGATCATCACAATGAGAGAAGAGGAAGGAATTGAGTAAAATCAAGTGCTTCTTATGTCATAAGAATGGGCATTATGCATCTCAGTGTCCAGAGAAGAAGAATAAGGGTAATGAAAAGATGGAAACAACAACATCAACAAAGATGCATCTTGATGAGTTTGTGACAAATTTTGAGAAATGTTACTCAATGATTTCTTGCATTTATACTAGCACAACAATAACGAGTGCTTAGTTCTTGGATAGTGGTGCATCTCGTCATATGACAAAGGCACATGAACTATTTAGTAGTCTAATGGAGAAGGACTCAAAGGTTCATGTGGAGCTTGGTGATGATGACAGGTATGCAGTGAAGGGAGAGGGAACAATTACGTTCTAGCTTGAGTCAGGAGGTTTGTTAGATTCCCATGATGTGCTTTACGTACCAGGTTTGAAGAAAAAATTTCTTTCAGTCTCAACTATGGAGGACAAGGGTTTTATCGTCACTTTTTAGAGAGGGCAGGTACTCATACGTCCAGAGAAATCTATCATGGACAACACAATGGTCGTTAGGGTTAGAGAGGGCACCTTATATAGGCTGTAAGGTAAGCATGTTTAGGATTTGGTACACAACAATGACAACATATGTGAGTTCTGGAACATGAGGTTGGGACACCTACAATACATGGCATTCTTGATTCTGAGGGAGATAGTTATAGGTTTTCCAGGGTTCAATATTGAGTAGCAGGGAGTGTGTAGAGGGTGTGAACTTGGCAAGAATGTCAAGGCTGCTTTTCCAAGTAGAAAGAGTGGGTCCAAGGGGATATTGGATCTTATCCATTCATATGGGAGTAGGTTGATGCCAACATAATAATTACAGGGATTATCATACTATGTGACGTTTATTGATGATTTTTCCAGGAAAACCTGGATCTTCTTCATGGAGACCAAAGATGAGGTCTTCAGTCAATTTAGAGAGTTTAGGGGCTCAGGTAGAGAACTATATAGGGATTAAGATTAAGGTATTGAGTTTAGATAATGGAGGAGAGTACACCTACAATGACTTCAAGGATTTCTGCAAGGAGGCAGGGATCAAGAGGGAGTTGACGATCTCATACAACCCTCAGTAGAATGGGGTTGTAGAGAAAAATAATCAGTCCATAATTGGTTTTGCCAAGGATATGATACATGATCAGAAGTTTCCCATGTTTTTGTGGGAAGAGGCATGTAATACGATGATGTATGTGTAGAACATGAGTCCTCATTGGATATTGGGGGACAAGACTCTGGAGGAGGCATTCTCAGGGGTGAAGATAGAGATAGGACATTTGAGGATATTTGGTTGTCCAATTTACATCCATGTGCTAGTGGAGAAGAGGAAAAAGCTAGAGCCTTCGAGACAAAAGGGTGTATTTGTGGGGTGCATCGAGACCTTGAATGAGTACAAGATCTTCATTCCAGCATAGAGGAAGACAATTGTGAGTAAAGATGTGAAGTTTGAGGATAACTTAACATTTGGGAGTACTCATGAGTTATCAACAATGATGGAGGACAAGGAGCAGTAGGCTCTAAAGGATGAGCAACAATCAACAGTTCAAACTTTAGGTGGAGAGGATGATTTATCCCCTTCCAACCCTGTCAAGAGACATAGGTGGGTAGTATAGACATTAAGGGATGTTGGTGAGGCTCCAAGGAGTGTGGTCAGAGAGCGCAGGCCTCCGAAGAAGTTTATAAACTATATGGAACTTATGAGTGGCATCATTGATGATGAGCCTTCTAGTTTTGATGAAACAACAGATCAACATGTATGGAGGGATGACATGGTAGAGGAGTACACCTCTATTATGAGGAATGATGTTTGGGACATAGTGTCAAGATCAGAGAGGAAGTCGGTTGTGAATTCTAGGTTGCTCTAAAAGATCAAGCATGTTGCATATGGTAGCATAGAGAAGTTCAAGGCGAGGTTTGTGGAAAGAGGGTTCTCCCATAAAGAGGGAGTGGACTACGAGGAGACATTTTCTCCAATCGCCAGGTATTCTTCTGTTCGAGTTGTTATTTCTATTTCTTCAGTTATGAAGTGGAGGATGCATCAGATGGATGTGAAAACAACGTTCCTCAAAAAAATAATTGAGGAAGGAGTATACATAGAGAAACCTTGGGGCTTTGAGGTACATGGGAGGAATTATCATATTTGTAGGCTTAAGAAAGCCTTGTATGGACTCAAACATGCACCTAGGGCATGGTATTCCAGGATCGATGGATACTTGTAGAGTTTTGGCTTTACCAAGAGTGAGGCGGATCCAAACTTGTACTTCATACTTGTTGGAGAGGATTCTCTCATCTTGGTTCTGTATGTCGATGTTCTATTTCTCACAGGTGAATATGAGCTTATTGCAGGGTGAAAAGTAGATTTGGATAGTGAGTTCAAGATGAAGGACATTGTCTTGATGAATTATTTCTTGGGGTTAGAGGTATGGTGGGTATCATGAGAGATCTTCCTTGGACAAGGGAAGTATGCGATAAAGATCTTGAGGAGATTCAAGATGGAGGACTGTAAACCGATGGCTACACCTATGATTACCAATCTAAGGAAGACTGACACTTCAGATTCAAAGTTGGTGGATCCCAGGATATAAAGGTAGTTGGTCGGGTCCTTGTTGTGTTTTGTCAACACGATAACATATATTTGTTTTGGTGTGAACACCTTGAGTCAATTCATGGTAGATCCAAGGTAGGTGCATTGGATCATAGCAAAGCATGTGCTCAGGTACTTGAGAGGTACAATGGAGTATGGATTGAGATATCTTGGAGGAGATGAAGTAGAGTTGCAGGGATATACAGACTCGGATTGGGTAGGAAATGCAACAAACAGAAAGAGCACCTTGGGGTGTTGCTTCAACTTGGGATCAACAATGATTCCTTGGTTCAGCAGGAATAAAACTTTTGTAGCACTCAGTTCAACAAAGTCAGAGTATATGGCAGTGAGTATGGCTAGCAGTGAAGCCATTTGGCTTCGCAAATTTCTTACATGCTTATTTGGTCAGGAGTTGGAGCCTACGGTGATATACCGCGATAATCAAAGTTGTATAAAACTCTCTGAGAATCCATATTCCATGATAGGTCCAAGCATATTGAGATCATATATCATTTCATTCGGGATAGGTTCCAAAAAGGAGTAGTGAAACTTCAATATATTTACACATATGAGCAAGTTGCAGATATTTTAACCAAGCCCTTGGAGAAAGGGAAGTTTGTATTCTTCAGAGACAGACTGGGAGTGGTGAAGAATACCTTCCTCTCTAAGAGGGAGTGTTGATGTTAGTGACAACATCAGACAGGTATTTCCACACAAGTCTATGTGTCTAGATGTGTGGAATGTTAAGAACCAAATATCAAAATAGCATAAAAACCTCAGAATAAGTACTCCACGCCTTGACAAAGAGAGAAATTCAGATAATAAGCCTCTTCGAGGGGGAAACCTCCTTATACATCGCATGAATTCACAAATATAATATGATTCAAAATGAAAATGTCTCCTTGGTATATATATGAGACTAGGAGGTACTATTACAACTAATGGACCCAAGCCGACATAAATAAAATAACAATACTAATGTAATATGCCCCAATTAAGGGGTAATGTGCCATGATTTAGGGCTTAACATGCCCCTCCCATCTAGACAAGTGTTTTCCTCAATGCTTGAGTAGTTTTGGATTCTTCTGTATAAACGACTCATCTTCCCATGTGGAATATTCAACATGTAGTTTCTTCCACTTAATGAGATACTCTGAAATTGATCTATTCCTTAGCTAGCAAATTCTTGTGTTAGTGATAGCTTCAGGCTCCAATATGATTTTTCCTTCCTTGTCAATTTCTGGAAATATAGTTTGAACTAGGATATTGTCACCTAAAACCTTCTTTAAGTATGAAACATGGAAAACTAGGTGTACTCACGAAGATGCAGGCAACTCCAATTTTTATACCATAGTACCAATATTTTGCAACATCCTTCTTATCTTACTTAAGGGACATCTATTTGTATGGTTGTAGTCTTAAAAATACCCAATCTCGTACTTCAAAACTTCCTTCATTATGATGTCGATCTGCTTGTTGTTTCGTGCGATTCTATGCCATGGTCAGGTTGTCCTTTAAGAGTTGGAGAACTTGTTGTTGATGCTTAAGTTGATCTTCCACTACTTGAACCTTAGATTTTTCTTTTAGAGAAGAAGTGATGGACAGTGGGTGATATCCATAAAGTGCCATAAATGGTGTCATTTTTGTTGTAGTATGAAAGGAAGTGTTATACCACTGTTCTTCCAAGGGTAACCACTTGAACCATTGTGTTTGTTTATTAGAGACAAAGCAATGAAGGTAGCCTTCCAAACTTTTGTTCATTATCTCAGTTTTTCCATCAGATTGAGGATGATAGGATGAGCTATGAGCCAATTGAGTACCCAAACAAGAAAATAATTCTGTCCAAAAATGTCTAGTGAAGATGGGATCTTTGTCACTTACAATAATCTTTGGGTTTCCATGTAGCTTTTGAACTGTCTCCATGAATGTGGTAGCAACTATACTGGTTTTGAAAGGATGAGAGAGTGCAAAAAAGTGTGCATACTTGGTAAGTCTATCAACAATCACCATGATGACACTCTTTCCTTCATACTTTGGTAACCCTGTGATGAAATCCATGGAAACCTCCTCCCAACACTGACTTGGAATGGCTAATGGTTGTAAAAGACCCGAGGTATTAATTGTTTCCACCTTATTTTGTTGTCAAAGCAAACATTTTTCCACAAACATTGGAACATCAATTTTAAGGCCATCCCAAGAAAATTCCCTGTTTAACCCGTGATAGGTTTTCAAAAATATTGAGTGCTCTCCTACCAGAGAGGTGTGCAATTCCAAAAGTACCTTTTGTTTGAGTTGGGAGTTCTTACATAAATATAAACAATCTTTGTACCATAGTGAATCATTTTTCCATGTAAATGTATCAGATTCATTAGAATACTGTTGCAACCTTTGAATGAGAGTCCACACTTCTTGGTCATTCTTCCATTTATCCCTTGCTTCTATTATCCAATCAGGTTGAATGATAGAGATAGAACAAAGAAATGCCTCAACATATTCATCCTTTATTGAGAGTGCGTCTGCCACAACATTTTGCTTCCCTTTTTTGTAGATGATTTCAAAGTCATAACCCAACATCTTGGTCACCCATTTTTGTTTCTCTTCTGAAGATAGTTGTTGTTCCAATAAGTATTTAAGACTGTCATGATCTGTTTTGAGCTTGAAGTGCCTAGCTATTAGGTAAGGACGACATTACTTCAATGCATGTAGTATTGCCATCATTTCCTTCTCATAAATGGGTTTGTGTAAGCCCTTTCCCTTGAGTCACCAACTTTCAAAAGCAAGGGTCCTTCCTTCTTTCATTAGAACAACATCGATGCCATTTTCTGAGGCATCACATTCCACAATAAAGGTTTTTTTGAAGTCTGGTGTGGTCAAGACATGAGATTTACACATTGCCTCTTTAAGTTTTTCAAAATATTGAGTTGCCTCTGGAGTCCATGAAAATGCATCCTTCTTGTTTAATGCAGTTAAGGGTGTTGTTATTCTTCCATAGTTCCGAACAAGCTTGCGGTAGTAACCTGTCAAACCCAAAAATCCTCTAATATTATTCAATGTTTTGGGAATCGTCTAGTCCATCATGGCTTTAATATTTTTAGGGTCTACCTTGACACCTTCATGAAATACAATATGACCCAAATACTCTACCTCATTCACCCTTTGGCATATAGCTACTGTTCCTTTAGTAGCTGTAGCACCCTGTCAACATGTCGAACATGATCTTGGCAAGACTTGCTATAGGTTAGTATATCATAAAAAAATACTAACAAAAAATTTCAAAGGAAGGGGTTGAAAATGGAATCCATCAACCCTTGGAATGTGGAAGGTGCATTTGTAAGGCCAAAAGGCATGACCAAAAATTCATAATGGCCTTCATGATTTCTGAATGTTATTTTTGCAATATCTTCTTCCTTCATTCTAATCTGATGATACCCTAAACGAAGATCCAACTTTGTGAAGTAGGTTTCTCCATGTAGTTCATCTAACAATTCATCAATGATAGTAATGGGAAACTTATCTTCAATGGTGATCTTGTTGAACTCTTTATAATCTGGACACATACGCCATGAGACCTCATTCTTGAGTACCATTACCATCGGTGCAGAGTAAGAACTTTGGCTAGGTCTAATAATGCCAACCTATAACATTTATTCAACCATATGCTCAATTTCACTCTTTTGGGCATAAGGGTATTTGTAAGGCCTGATGTTAGGAGAAACACTCCTAGGAATTAAGTGAATACCATGATCATGATCGCGAGTGGGTGGAAGACCTCTATGAATATCTTCAAATACTTTGGAATGCTTATGAATGATCCCTTGGATATCAAGGAGAATTGATGGCTTAGATGTTTGAACTTCTAGTGAGCATAGTTGTACAATTACACCCTGATGCCCCTTTTTCAATAATTTTGTGATGCCATTAGAGCTTAATACCTTACCGGGTTTCCCTGTGATACCCCTCAACTCAATTTCCTTTCCTTCTAATGAAAATTTCATGAAAATTAAAAGCCATCGTTCCCAATGATTGTAACCATTGGACCCCTAGTATGACATCATCACAACCCACGAGTATAAAAATCATTAGACTATTCATTACATATTCCACCATAGTAAGATTGATCTTATGGAATTTCTCTGAGCAATTGATAGTTCCTCCATTTGCAATCATTACTTGAAACTATGGCGCTGGATATATAAATCAATTGAGAGCTTTGGCTAATTTACAATGAATGAAATTATGAGTACTACCATAATCAATTAGCACTATTACCTTTTTATTTTTGATATATCCTTCAATTTTGAGGGTTTGGTAGTTGTAATCACATCCCTTTATCGTATTGGTAGCTGTAATCATTAAATCATGTTCCTGTATTTTAGCAAGCCAATGTGCTAATTTTCCTGATAGAAGACTTTGATATAAAAAGAATTTAACAACATGCAAAGGGACTTTAATTTCAACATGCTTACTAAGAATGAAGTGACAAAAATTTTCAATAGCTTTTATGAGAGAAAATGCATGTTTCTCAATTAACGTATATTTCAACTCATTTTTAGATAGATTTTGACTCATAAAATCTACTAGATGTTCCGCACTTTCATCATCTTTCTAAAGAAGAACTGCATAAATTACTTCTTGAGTGGCATTTGTGTAAATGTTAAATCTTTCGAAAAATCGAATTTATCCAAGACGAGAGCGAAAACTATAGCATTTTTTTTATATCAACAAAGGTTTTTTCAAAGTTTGGATTCCAGGAAAAGACTTGGTATTTCTTCAACATATTATGAATAGGTTTAACCATACTGGAAAAATCAGGAATGAATCTCCTTACAAAATTGTTTTTTTCCATAAATGATTGAATTTCGTTCTTTGTAGTAGGGATTAGGAGATTTTTAATAGCAATAATTCTTTCTGGATCAATACTAATACCAGAATATGAAACTATATGACCAAGTAATTTTCCAGAAGTAACATTGAAAATAGACTTTATAAGATTTAATGACATACCATATTTCCAACAATGCAAGAATACCTGTCTAAGATGTTCGAAATTATATTCTCGGATCTTGTAATATATGGCTAAATCATTAAGATAAATATGAATAATGATCCTGATTAGATCATCTAAATCTATTTGCATAGCTCTCTAAAAGGTAGCATCGAAATTAATTAAGTCGAAAGGCATACATTCATATGCAAAGGTTCCCCAACGAGTAGTAAAGGTTGTTTTGTACTTGTCAACTCTCTTGAGGCGTATTTGGTTATAACCTGAAAAACCATCAAGAAGTCACATCATTTGTGATCCTGCAACTTGTTGGAGAATTAACTCCATATTAGGAAGCAACAAATTATCTTTCACGCTAGTCTTGTTAAGGGCACAAAATCGACACATAATCTTATATCTCTATTTTTCTTCCTTACTAGGACAAGATTTGCAACCCATTTTGAATATTATATAGGAAAAATAATATGGCTAGCTAATATCTATTCTACTTCCTTACATATAATGGCCTCAAGTGTAGGATTAACATGCCTTTGTCTTTGTCTTACAGGTTTAGAATATTATTTAGTAGGAATAGCATGATGGATTATACTTGGATCAAAGCCATGCAAACCAACATAAGACCAAGCAAAGACATCATGAAATTCACAAAAAAAGTCTATGAATTTGTTTTTTTCTTCTTTTGAACACTGGGCTACAATTTTATTTTTTTTTGGATTTTCTTTAGTCCCAATATTCACGGGAATGGTATCCCCTATCTTTCTTCTTGAATCCTCCGACTCTTTTTTCTTATGACTGCTAAAATCACTTGAAGAGAATGATCCTTCTAAAGGAGTTAGTCCCTTTGGAAATTTATTATCATCTAAAGAGATGATTTAATTTTTATTCAAAGGTTCATTCTTTAGGAAAGTACATTTTCTTTCGTCACCATAGAAAATTTGCCAAGATTCCACATTATCTGTTATATGTGGGTAATATAAGGAGATGAATGTGAATTCAAGTTTTTCAGAGAGTAATTGTCTTTCAGGTTGAGATGCATAAACAACCAACCTATCATCCATGGAATTCAATTCTCTGTGAACGTATGAAATGTTAAAAGATATTAGAGTAGAAATTAATTGCCACACTACCTGCATATATCTTTTCAAATTTTTGTTTGACAATTTGTAAATCTTTTTTACCAAGTTGACAACTAATTCAGAATCACCAAAAAATTTAAGGTGGTTGCATCCTAAATTGAAGTCATTTTCAATACCAAGTATAAGGGCTTCAAACTCTTCAACATTGTTGGTACATGCAAATTCGAGTCTATAAGAAAAACTATGAATTTTTCCCAGAGAAGAATATAACACAATCCCAACACCCTTCCCATCATTTGAACATGCACCATCAAAATGCATATGCCAGACGTGATCGTACAGATCAATATATGGTAAAATATATTTTTCTTCCTCAAGAAATATATAATAAATACCAATGCCTTCTTTAATGAAGTTGACATGAGGTTGCATAATGCTCTCTATATATGGGAAAATGCAGCCTTCATGAAGAAAAATAATGTTCTTATCTACTTTTGGGAGACACATATGAGTCCTATCCATGTAAATATATCCACTTGCCAAAGATTTCCAATCACAACCAATAATGATTGAATAATTACTTATAAGAATAACAATTACTTGGATATTACAGGTAGTGCATATCTCAGGATGAGCACACAATACCATAGTTACATCTTTGATTTATCCAATGGTAGGTTGTTTATTATTATTATTATTATAATCCGACACATTCTTTGATTTTTCATTAGTGCATGAAAGACCCAATTCTTTCATGATAATTCTAGACATAAAATTTGGCCCAAAACCGCAGTCAATAAGACAATAATGCGCAATTTTGTCCATAATTTTCATGGAAACTTAGAATGAAGGATTCTTAATTGAATTTATAGGATTATGTACAACCAAAATTTTATTTTTAGATGACTCTTCCTATTATTATTCAATAGTTAGATTAGCAAATCCATAGGTTTTACCTTCAATAAAACTTCTAAGATGCTCGTGTTGTTCCGGAATAGAGGCCATATCTAAAAGTGTAGCATCAACTTTAATATTAGGAACCTATTTTAAAATATTATATTTATGAGAAGTGATAGAAGAAAGAAACTAACTAACTTCAAACTGTTGGACACTCTGAGCTAATGGGCTTGTTGAACTAGATGTGTTCCAGAATCCAGATTGTTGAGAACTCGAGCTAGAAGAATTAGGAATAAAGGGTTCTTTATAAAAATTCCCTTGTTTTTGTTTTGACAAGAATGACTTCTAGTATCAACCATAATGACATCATACTATGGTGCCCAATTCAATGTAGCAATGGTGGAATCAGTTCTTTTTCCAAAACATCTCTCCCTTGCATTATCTCTAAGTTCACATGTGCTTTCTTCATGATTTCCTCGCAAAAATTACACCAATCATGAGAAAGGATAGTTTTAGGTTCAAAAGGCTGAGATTGATTTTGAAGCGAAGCTTGAGCAAAGATTTCAGGAGTTGGTTGAGAAATTACCTTTTTTTCAAAAGAAATCATTAATTTATTCATATCTTGAATCATCTGTAATACGACAATCATATCGATTTGTTTATTCAAATCTTCCATAGGAAGACCAATTATTAAAACTTGTTCTTCATATTCTAGGCAAGTATGCAATGCTGACCCTAAACTGGTGACATTCTTTTATTCTAATCTATGATGATAAGAAGTAGGTATAGAATTGTAATAATGCTTAAGGGCAACCTGATAATGAGGTTCGATAACCTCAACAATTTGATTGTATAATTTAGTGAAATGTAGATTAAATGCTTTAATAGTCTCACCTTTTTCATAAACCACATTGTTGTAACTTTTCAACAGATCAAATGGGATTTGAGGTTTCCCATAAGTGGATTTGAAACAATAACATAATTCATCCCACATAGAAAAGGCCTTTGAGGGAAATTCAAAAGAATCAATAGATGCCTTCCCTTCCAATGAATTGATGAATAACCTCATACATGTGTCATTATCATTAACACCTATGTTAGGACAGACATTAGAAAAAGAAATTAAATGCTCATTTAGAGATATAATTCCATTACCTGCAAACTTGGGCAAATGATCTTTAAATTTAGGAAGGGGAGTAGTAGCTGGGTTTAAATTTAAAGATGAAGGTACATGCCATAGAATCGTATTGGCATATTATTCAAATTGGAATAACCCATATTTCCGAATTACCTTCGCTATATTGGTTATGGATTGAATCCGATTAAAATTACTGTACAAGCTTCCAATTATCTATAAAGTGGAAGCCTGGGAAGTAGAAGACTAACTTGAACCTGAGGTAGAAGTCATTGTTTTTTTCCTTGGTGAAAAAGTTAATGAAAGGATAGTAACTTCAGTTTTTGAATCAGAGCGAGATTGTGAAGTTTCCTATGGATATTTTCTAAGAAATTTTTTTGTCTCCCAATTTCAGCCAAAGGATCGAGCTCATGATATTTTCCCCTAGCTCTATGAGAAGATCATAAACGAGTGGTCATAACAACTCAAGGCTAGGATGGATGATTTTGAACTTGTCGCTGATGATTCTCTACTTGTTCTTGTACTTCTATGTCTCGAAACAATGGTATTCCAAGAACATTCAAGTTGTTCACGAGTGATAACAATTTCTAATATATGGTCAAATAAGCAAGAAGCAATGTTAGATTGATCAAGAAATTGAATTTAGATTTCAGGTTGATAGGATGAAGGCAAGGTCATTGGTGAATGAAGGAGCACAACCATGAAATTCAGAAGAAAATTTTTAGGAACAAAATCATCCCCAATATGGTCGCCAAAAGATGTTGAGTGAGGAACTGTTATGCTTCTCTCAATACACTTCAAACCTTGTTAGGGTAGATGAGGTATTCAATATTATCACCCTTTATTATAACCTAAGGATGAAAATCAAAATTCCTAATCACAAGGAACTTTGAATTAAAAGTAACTTGATTTTATTTGTATTTAATTTTATATTTGTCTTTTTTCTTTAGCTATGAACAAAATGAAACAAAAAAAGAACAAAATTGAATATTACATTTTAAATATAAAAATGTACAAAATAAATATGAAAGCATTTAAAAATGAAATTATAACAACGACATTAATAATAGAAAAATTGAAAGTACATGCATCAAAGAAATTAAATGGCTGAGAAATAAGAGCCGACAATGAGGGAAAATATGCAATGATCTTTATATATATAAACCGAGTTAAATGATTTTACAAATCTATGTGAAGAATTGGACGAGTGATATCATTAGGATCCTAAGACGTAATGAATATTCATACAAGGCAACTAAGTTGTTGGCCCATGTTTTTCATTAAACCAAAAGGCCAACCTCTTACTTTTCGATACGACTGCTAGAGTTAATAGATCCATGGGAGGCTGTTAAACCATGTCACTAGTCCCGAAGAATGTGTCGACCACCAAGTAAAAAATATCCCCCTCAACACCAATTGAGGTACTCGACACCAACCAAGAAGACTTGAACACATGGCCTTTCACTTTGATACCAATTGTTGGCCCACGTTTGTCGTTAAACCAAAAGACCAACCTATTAGTTTCTGATACAATCTCCAGAGTTAACGGATCCATGGGAGGTTGTTAAACCATGTCATGAGTCTCGAAGGAGGTGTTGAACACCAAGTCAACATAAGTTCCATGAAAAGAAAAATGAATTGCCACAGTAAAACTCAGACCACCTCAAGTAGTGTAAGCACACAATTAAATTCTGCAAAATGTATCACTAATTAACACTGAGCATAACTCATAACTTCTAATATGTGCAAACAATTACAGAAAACATAGATGAACTTAAGGGGGAATACCACATGTTGAGTATCACCCACCTTTCTTTTTCACTTTTCAAGTAAATCCTTGTCGTCAATAAAGCAGTTTAACTCCAAAAAACTTAGGCAATATGAAAGATGATCATTGGTAAAAGCTCTCAAAATCTTTAGCATAAATATCATGTGATGTAGTAATAATGTCCTTCATTGATCTCCTCCTTTCTTTTATATATTCTCATTCCAATTAAATCTTAAAAATTAAGAATCACACGCCACATGCGATTATAATATGAAATGAAGGCAACATAAATATGTATATTAACACCTTGTCCCTCCAAATTTTTTGACATAAACATAATGTTTTTTAATAGACAAAATTTTGAAAATATCAAACCAAGAAAATTTCTTATCCATGTCATTATAAATGTCATAAAAAACAGATATCAATACTGAGATATCTCAGGAAACATGTCTAAGTGAGAAATTCCCCTTCTATATTCTCCTTGTATCTCCTTTGCATTGGCCTTGGAGTGGACATAAGCAATATTTGAGGTTTCTGAACTTGAAGATTATTTCATAGATTTCTTTCCCTTTTCATTAGCATGTATCTTTAAAGATGAGGATTTAACTTCAATGTAGGAGTGAATTTGGGTAGAAGAATTAGCAGAAGGAGCAACAAAAGAAACAATAATTGAAGTTGAGGGTGCTTTTCATGCGTTTCGGGCCATTTTGCATTCCTCGAAGCAAGTTTATTTTGATTTGTTTCCCACCCATCATTGGATGGGTCAGATTGTGGATGTAGAGGAATGCCAATAATACTAGGATGGGGTTGCAGAGGTACATTCAGAGGTCTCAAAGTTTTAGGCAAGGCTTGTTGTCCACCCAAGAAAAGGTGCCCTATACGTTCCAAATGATTGAACTCATCAGAGTTAGCATTAAAGTGGAAAACAAATCTAATCCTTTTGTTTCTTCCTTCTTGCTCAAAATCATTTGTCCTTCTCCCTTGTCCCCTATGGGATCCCCTTGATCCACCACTGAAAAAGCTCATCTAAAATCATAAAACATCCATCAAACTCAAGATAACTTTTAACTACATGCAAATGGTAAATAAAACTTTCACAAAAAAATCATTGAATATGATTTACTATGACTATGTTCTGAGAATGATATGTTTATAGTAATGAAGGGATAGGTTTATAGTAATGAAGGGACTATTGGAAGACATGTGGATAAGGCATGCAAAGGTTTTATTTTGAGTATCAAGGGTCAAGTTCTTACTTAAAAAAAACAACATTATTAACAAGGTTTGTATGACTCAGTAGAAAGGCTTATTTAAAACAAGGTTCTTTATAACATGGTATGGAACAATGCCCAAATTTGAACTGTGAACCTTCATCCAATCAAATTCCTTTGAAATACAATAATACAAGGTAATTTTTGTTAGCATATTCGTACTTTTAAAAGGAAAGGTTTAATCTCAAAGGCCTTTTATAAAAGAGGACTCATACAAATATAATATAATATAATATAAACTAACAACTAGAGGCATAGACGTTTATTTATGAAAACAAATTTTGTACGACAAATTGGTGAAAATAAAAAATCTATTGCAAGGGTATTTTTAATCAGAATAAGCGACAAATTTTTAATCAAAGGGTCTTAGGGTGTCCTATTGGGCTAATGCACCTTAAGTCTGGGGTGTTTCCCAGGTGGATTATTGTCCAATTCATGCAAGTGTATGAGGTGGCATGGGGTAAATATTTGGGCGTGGGGTGCATGTGATAATAGGGAAATGTAGAGTCTTACCTGTGGGTGCCTTTGTGGAGGGTGAGCTTCACCTTGTCATGGATGCAATTGTTTCCTATCCCATTCATTGCCATTTATTATTATATTTATTTATTTTTATCTTTTCTCTTGTGCTACAATGGAATAATTTAGGGTCGTTATTCTGGATTGGTGACCATAGATAACAGTGTAATCCACAAATCAGTTCACGAAAATGAGAAGGTTGGCTCGTGATGATACCCCCTTTCTCTTGTCTACACAACCAAGAGCCATTACCTTGGCTTGGTGACTAGATAGGTGGTAATGTCATACCACTACATGTCCATAGTCATAATAGGTCGAGTCGTGATGAGACCTCGTATCCATCAACTAATACCTTGAGTGTTGATGTTATATTATGGGTCCCCTTTTTTTACTAAGAAAAATTTCATTGCTTTCTTGGGGATCCCTAGGCAAAACATCTAGAAGGTTTAAAAATTGGCTTTGAACTCTTGCCAACTACTTTTACCCTTCATGCCTTTAGCCCCTTCTTCCCACGAGGTAAGGTACAACACTTCCTAGTGTAGCCAATCCCAATGCCCAAAAGATGGGGAGATGGAAGAAATAAATATGAAAAATGGTAAGTATGGAGGGAATGAACAATGACTCTTCAAAGATATACCCAGTAGCAACCCATCCTAAAGGGAAATTGACTTACTAGGGCACTGTGTCACCCTCTTAGGTTTAAACAAGGAAAAGAGCATAATTTCCAAGAAAATGTCATGAAATGAAGAAGGATTCAATACAACACGTTTGATTCAAATATCAGAGATACATACCATGATACCCAGACTCATTTCCTCATGGATTAAGACGCACTGCCACTTCAGGACCAGGCCAATGTGATGGACGTTGTTGCTGGCAACATGTGGACTGTACTTGAAGAAAAGAGGGGCCCTTCGACTCTCGACACTCCATGTCTATAACCTGTGGGCTTCAATACATGATCTCCTTATTTATCCCTAGGATAGGGGATAAAAAAGTGTGTGTAGTATTCTTTAACATTATTCTATTAAAACAATAAATGCATGCACAGGGATCACTGAAAGAAAGAAATCCACAGTATACACAAGATATATCCTGAGAAACCCTCGTGGGGGAGAAAACCCAACAAAGCTTCTTAAATATAGATTCTTCAACAAGTACAATGTCTCTCTCAAGAGATATCTCGCCAAAGAATAAGATCCACTAAAAACCCTAACCAGAACAGAGTAACGCACCACTATACCAAGATAGTTCTTCACCAAATAACCAAAACCCTTTATTGAGACACCCCTCTTTTGTAGCTGCATCACTCCTTCTCTGTAGCTGCATCACTCTCCAAGACTTACACACTGTATGAGAGAGCTGGTTGTGTGTGTATCCAAATGAGGCACTAGGCCTCTTATAACTACTAGTTAGACTGCCCAGAATTAGGTCAGGGTCGACCTATCCACTTTACCCTTCTAATTTACTTTTGACTTGTCAAGGCACAATAGGGTTGACTTTTACAAAGGCACAATAAGGCCGACTTAACAAATATAATATAACATTAATCTTTAGGGTTTTGTCTTGGTCAAATACAAGATGAATATAATAATAATATCTTCTGAAGCTACTCATACTTCAACACTCCCTCTTTGCAAGGAAGGTATTATTCTAGCACGATCATCACGACTGATTCTACTCTTCTCTACACTTGACCATTGACTTGTTGAATTTCCACGAATCTATATTGAATAATTTTTGTAACCACATCAACATCCAAAGTCTCATCATCCATACAAGATTTATGTCATCACGAGGCTTTCACTCGCCAACTCACACAAAATATGGAATCTAGTTCCACAATGAACTAGTAACCTCTAGTTGGCACACCAGACAAATGGTCCACAATGACCATGCATCTAATCACGTGGATTAGGCAATGTAGTGCGCACACACTACCCATCTATCCCAAGGCTAGGAAACACCTCCAACCACACATGTTGGACCACTAGCTAAAAGGCCAGGTAACTAACCATCCCTGAAGGCATGGAATCTACTGACCTTGTGCGAGGTCATGTTGACTGGTGCCACAATAAGTAACTTTGAATACCAAAATTTTTCACTTGAGTAGCAATCTGCGTACCAGGCTTATTACTGGGGTAGAAATAACTTGGCGTACCGGGATCTATCACTGGGGTAGCCATCTGCTTACCAGGCTTTATCACTGGGGTAGCAGTAACTCGACGCACCGGGATTTATCACTGGAGTAGCCATCTGCATACCAGGATTTATCACTGGGGTAACAATAACTCGATGTACTAGGATTCATCACTAGAGTAGCCATCTTCATATCAGGCTTAATCACTGGAGTAGCAGTAACTCGACGTACTAGGCTTAATCATTGGAGTAACCATAATATGCCCGTGAATGACCACCTGTTGCTTCTACCACATGATGAAGCTGCTTCCCTAGATCACAACTGTAACTCATCACCCCCTCTTACTAGGGACGTCCTTATAGAACACACAAAGCTTGTCTCTAAAGTACACAAACTTCACTTTCAATAAAGGCTTGGTCAACACGTCAACTATCTACTCATTTGTAGCGACATACTGGAGATTTACTACTCCCCTCTGTACCATATCTATGATATAATGGTACTTGATATCGATGTGCTTGGAATTGTCATGGAACAATGGGATCTCTGTCAACTTCACACAACTTTGCTTTTCACACCAGATACAAGTCGTCTCTAACTCGAGATCAAACAATCCTGCAAGAAAATTCCGAAGCCACACTGCTTCGCTGCTATGTACTATGCTTTAGCTATACTGAGCACCACACTAGTATGCTTCTTGTTGAACCATGATATCATAGATGATCCCATACTGAACCAACATCTAGATGTACTCTTCCGGTCTGTAACACTACCAACCCAATCTGAATCAGTAAATCCTTGTGGGCCTATCTCACGATCTGAAGCATATCTGAGTCCATAATCAATTGTACCCTTTAGGTACCTCACCACATGTTTTGCTGCAACCAAGTGAACACTTCTTAGCTCAACCATAAACTGACTTAATGTGTTCACTGCAAAACATATATTTGGACTCGTGTTCGTCAAGTACATCAATGAACCAATCATCTTTCTATACATGGTGGAATCCACTGTCTCTGAAGATGTATTTCTCAACAAATTCAGATTTGTCACCATTGGTGTAGGAATGGCCTTGCAATTCATCATTCTGAATCTCTTCAGAATCTCAACAACATAATTTCCTTGGTTAAGGAAAATATCACTTGGTCTCTGCCATACCTCTAGACCTAAGAAGTAGTGAATCATGCCTAGGTATTTCATCTCTAACTTTGAATCAAGCTTCCTATTACTATTAGTGATGATCTTCTCTTCTCCTATTAGAAACAAGTCATCCACATACAATAATAGTATCACTGGTCCACCATCCACAACCTTGAAGTAGAGGTTGGAATATGCTTTACTCTTGGTAAAGCCCAAGCTCATCAAGAAGTTTTCAATTCTACTGTACCATGATCTGGGTGCTTGCTTTAACCCATATAAGGCTTTCTTCAATCCACACACATGTGTCTGGCTGTCATGTGTCTAAAAACCTTGTGGATGCTCCACATACACTTCCTCTTCTATTACACCATTTAGTAAAGTTGTCTTCACGTCCATTTCGTGTACCTTCCACTTCTTTACTACAACTAATGCAAGTATAACTCTAATTGAAGTGTATCTAGCCACATGTGAAAATGTCTGCTCATAATCTATTGCTTCTTTCTGGGAGAAACCACATGGCACAAATCTTTCCTTGTACTTCTCGATACTTCCATCTGCTGAATTCTTCGTCTTGTAAATCCACTTGGAACTTACAACTGTCTTCTCTTTCAGTCTTGGAATCACATCCCAAACATAATTCTTTACAATGGACTGGTACTCTTCAACCATGGCATCCTTCCATTATTTCTTCTTTGCATCCTCTTCATAAATGGTAGGCTCTGCATCAATGATGTCACTAAACAATGACACATAGCTAGAGTAAGGTTGTGGCCTCTTGCTTTCTCTGAAGGATCCATCT
>ML820271.1:116213-139352 GCA_009831015.1 Picea engelmannii
ACTCTTCAACCATGGCATCCTTCCATTATTTCTTCTTTGCATCCTCTTCATAAATGGTAGGCTCTGCATCAATGATGTCACTAAACAATGACACATAGCTAGAGTAAGGTTGTGGCCTCTTGCTTTCTCTGAAGGATCCATCTGGAGCACCATACTTTTATGCATCTTGAATGATTCCCCGAGCCCAAGATGGTCTTCTCTTCTTGGTATTCATCTCTCAGGATGAATCAACAGGTATCCGCGGTTCTTCCATATCATGATATTCTATTACTGTTACAAGGAAAATATCTCTATGGCTAGGGTAAACCACAACAGACGAAAATGGCTACAGAAATCAACTCTCTTCTCAAGTATGCTATGAAAACAAATATGCTATCAAGACAATATAAAATGCCTAGCTCGTCCAGACGTTTGATGAAGTCCACAATTGAGCACTTGACCCAAAGCAATATACCTGCAACTAGTCCTCAACAACCAAGCAAAGAAAGCATATGGTGATAATAAATGATGTTATCACATTCAATAGCATAATCCATTAATAAACATGACAAATACGCCCATGGAATAATAATTCAAATATTTGCAAGATATCAATTGGATGGGAAAAGAGTATTTCTATTAATATATGATCAACAGAAGTGAAAATGTTACAGATTTCCGTGTCGACATGGTTCAGAACCGAGAAACTAAGTTCCTTCCAGCTGGGCCTCCACCACTTCAATCCTCCACCAAAGGCAAGCTCATAGGAGAGAAACAATGGGGTTCTCAATCAATAAGGGAAGATCTTGGGGGCTGAACACTGTGTTCAAACTTAAAGTACAAAGGGATGCAAAATCAATATGAAGTAAATAATTTCTCCAGAGTAACTTTGCTCTGAAAGTTGAATTCTTTCTCCTCTTTCCATAGCTTGGAATTGGCCCATTTATAGCCTTCAAAATGGAACTGAAGGGCTGAGTCAGAATGTTTCCAGTATATGGAAGGCCAAGGATCATAGATCTCTTGTCGTGACATGGAAACCAGACATCAATTTTCATTTTCTGACACAAATCTTGATGTATGCGAGCTGTAGTGGAGCAGCCTGCGTATACGCATGCTGTATAGTAAGAAAGATGCGTACATGTGGAAAAATATATATTTTTGGCTCTGGATTTTACAAACAGGGATGATAAGTCTGCATAGGGAGATGGAATAAGGCCTTCTTTGCAAGATTTCATAGGGTGAGGCAAATATTGCTATAACAAATGCCCCCTAATGTGTGAGGTCATAGGAGTATCTGTGATGGCCTAAATACATTATAAACAACCCAGAAGTGGAGTGATGGGGAACCAACTGGACGAAATAGTTTCTCATTACATTTTGCATTGACTTTGCATACATGTTGCCAATCGACTTACACTGAAGATCCATATGAAAATATACCAAACAAGTGTCCATGGCCATGAATAGGAAAATACAAATGCGATTACATGCCAAAATATGTCACAGTCACGAACAAGGCCCAATAGAACCAGTCTCAAAACCAATCTGAAGATATCTGTATACACAGGAGTACAATCTGATCTCCCATGATTACTGAAGTCATGTAGGTACTGGTGCAATGAAAAATAAGCAACAACTCAATAAAGTTGCGGCTACATAGTGATGTCTTCAAGTCTTCTACACAATCCGCCAAGGGTGCAAGTCTACATCATGTGAATAAAGGAGTTGAGGTCGAACACAATGAGACATCGTTTGATTACCGGTCATTGAGGTATACCATTAAAAAATGCGATACAACCTACCGATAATGAAAGTAGGTATCAAGGTATCGAGTACATTCTTACAAGTGTGAATAAAGGATCCAGTGTCAAACACCTGAAGAATCCATCGATCAAGAGACATTGATGTATGCCCAACTGTCGATGGCGAGAGAACCTACCACTGATGACTGCAAGCCTCGAGTTACTCATAAGACTCTAGGTCCCATTTCCATAATAGATGAGCTGAAGTCGATGGAAGGAGACCCATTGAAAGGAGAGAATTAAGGCATCTCTCATCAGTCAGCACGAGGTACAAAGCAGGAGCTTCATGATTTGGTGGAAATCATACGAAGAACATGTTCACGAACCAAACACCCTGAACGTATTTTGTGTGTGCCAAGTGCAAGCGGTGCACGAAAAAGACCCTCTAAATAACAACCAATGATGAAAATTACTGACAAAGGCGAGGAAACCACCAATAAGGCTAATGGAATCCAAGACACTGCACAAATACCAATGTGTGAATAGATGTCTTACCATCGAACACAAGGGAAACCACCTAGTCAACTACCAATAATGAAGTGTCGACTGCTGGGATCAAGGTTACCTACCAATGATGGAAGTAGGGCCAGGGTGCATGATAGGACTACAATATCACGTGATTCTAAGACAAACGGAGGGTATGGACGACATGTAAAGTCAAGAGTTCTAAGGAGTGGCTGACACAGGTTGATAGAATTCCTTTGAACAAGAGCATGAGACATATGGAGGACTCCGAAAGCATAGACCCAATGATGAAACCATGAGATGCAGGAGGCATCAATAAAACTATCTATAGGGACTGGAAGAGTAGCCAATCGGTAGAGAAGACTCTGTGACGAGCTCAGCTTCCTAAGGCCATGCTAATCCCAAAATTATGATGATAAATGGACTCAAATAACTTTGTGCTCTGTTAAAAGGTGACACGACTGCTGTTAATATAAGATAAGACTCCCTTTCTGCCCGTCTTTTTTTGTTTTTTCATAGACAAATGAATGCTATGATACGGAGGAAGAAACGAGTGTCACAAGTAAGCAAAACTAGTTCCAGTAGTGAAACATACCTATGCTCAATGCAAGGAGATGCATGTGGGAGATGGACACTCGGGGGAATGTTCCCTCCTAGGTATAGGGTGTCAAATTGCGAAGGATAAAAATGAGGCTCTGCTTGGTTGAGGATGCAAAAACTGCTGAGGCAAATAGTTTATAACGCAAAGCGAGAACCAACTATAGGCTCAATACTTCAAGCAAGGGAATGAGATGCAATCACAACTTAACGCCAAAAAATGTCATTTTTTATGTCTTTTAGTCTACTTGGTGTGAAAAAGGGATAAACTTGTGCCAAATAGACGTCCTTTCAAATCCAATTTACGAGTGTGAAAGAGACAAGTTCACTTGGAAATCTTTTCACTTTTTGAAAACGAGTCTGAAAAGAGATTAATTAAGACTCACGAACTTTCAAGTCCAATTTAACGAGTGTGAAAGGGACAAATCACTCGACAATCTTTTCATTTTTTGAATGAGTCGGAAAAGAGCTTAAATTAAACTCGCTTGGGAGTCCTCGGGGTATAAGGAAACACTTTTGTGAGTGAGAAATGAGGCTCAACATAAATTCATGTACTAACTATGAGGGACTCCCGGTCCTATGGAAAAAATATGCATGGGCACCAAATGAAGCAGAGGATCTAACTAGGGAACCCATGTTCAGTAAGTCTCTACCACTTGATAACGACACTACTTATAGTAGATGGAAGGTTATGTGTCGCAACAAATGGGTTCGTACCTAAGGCATAAAAAGTGACAGTTATAGGATAATGCAAAAATTCATGATGGAATGGATACCTATCCTATATGCTGGGTAATGAAAATACCTGCTCGTGGTGACGAACGAACAACATAACGTTGAAATCCGCAATAATCCCTGGTGAAAACTACAAAAACCAACTCAATCCACCTTTGTATTAGTCCATTAGCCGAAAAAATGGCTCAAAACTATAAAAAGTGGGTAAAAATTGTTTATAAATAGTAACAAAACCAAAAATTACTATACCGTTTTGATTTTTTACCCAAATAGTGAAAATTGGACCAAAATACCTCCGAGATTCAACCGGTGATTGCAGGAGCGTCAGGAAACAAAATCAGAAATCGTCTGGACCATGTAACTCTTCTTCCCTTCCTCTTCATTTCTAGTGGATTAAAATTTTAAATTAGGTTCCAAATTTTTAGTAATTTAGGGTGTAAATTGTGAAATTCGGTGTACACAGGCTGTCTTTTATCGGGTTGCATATACGATGAGTTATATGCGCCCGTGAAAACTACATGATGCGTATACCCAACCCTATACATGACTGTAAGTGAAGAAACTCACGTATATGCATGCAAATAATGATTTCCAAGGTTGCTAACTCAAATTTTGGCTTTCCTATGGCAGGATGGTTCTTGAATGGAGGGAAAGAGAGCATGAGGAGGTCGATGCTACTGTGGATCGATATCTGAGGGCCCAAATGGCCTTGAATAGATGTGGCTTATATAAATTTTGGGCACTCAAAGGGACGAGGACCCAGGTGAGGTTGCTTGAGATGCTTGTGGGTTACTGGGACCTTGAGAGTGAAAGCTTCATCCTCGATGGGCAACCATTGAGGATTGAAGTAGAGGATATCTACTTTTTGACTGGATTATCACACTGGGGAGAGGTTGTAAACCTCAAATCATGGGGAGCAGGGAGCAGAATGAAAATAGAGGAGTACATTGATGCCCACTATGTAGTAGGGAATCCGAAGGTAGGGAGTCAGCTCCCTATCCGAGCAATAAACAATCTTAGCCTGAAGATTGTTGTCCTTGTATTGACCAGGATCATAGGTTTGACCTCGTTGCACCAAGCATCGAGGCCGCTCATGTTCTATGCAATACAATGCTTGAGACCCACATTATATGATTGGTGTACCTCACTATTGGAAAATATGAAGAGCCAATTGACAGAGTGAAAACAAGGGAGAAAGATGAATTTTGGGTTTGCCTCTATCTTATGTAGTTTCTTCTTCGAGCGGGTTCCAGGTTTGGGATGTAGAGTCGAGATTCTTCTGAGACAACCTTGCGAGCCAACCATGACATGATGGACCAAGGTAATGAGGCGACAGAGGGGAGGTAGGGTGCCCACACCCTACAACGAGGATTTCTTCTACTGGTGGTAGCGACAGGTCATCGCTCTAGATGACTATCCCTATGAGGGGAACGACTTCAAAGGAGATCCATATATGCCACTCCCACCAGGGACCGCCTACAGGGACATAGGTACATAAAATGTTTTTAAATATTTCATTTTTTTTTTTGTATTTTTGTATAATAGAACAAAAATATTTTTGGATGATGCTTAAGTACTAACTAGACACTTTGTGCAATGCAGACGTGGGTCTGCAATGGTCGAAAGGGATTCCTCGACATTGATGGAGGAACCAGGGAGACGAGGTGGCGAGAGGAGAAGTTGAGAGAGTCCTACAAAAGTTGCAAGGCAACCTGTCTCGTTTGACTCATAGGATTCCCATGGTTCAGGTAGAGGATCTTCCAGAAGCCATGCAACGACAGGTGGTTGGTGTGCCCAAGGCTTGGGTGCGACTCTTTCAACATCTCTCAAATGCCGTAGTTTGTTACCATGACACACATCTGGCCCCACATGCGTAGATGTCGTGGATATTGTAGTACCGACTGTATATGTGTATTGAGGGTATTAGCCCCAATTTTGTACTATAAACACCATATTTTTGAAATATATATAAAAAGGGATCTTCGACTCTACTTATATTTTACAATGTGTACATTGATGAGATGGTTTTCTTTGCTTTAGTTATGTGAAAAATGCTAATCTAAAACGAAATTAGCATAAGCATAAGATACATGATTAGAAATCCTAGGAATGTGATAATATGTAATAAAATCAAACTGTCGTTCTAAAAGACGTACCCGTAGTAATCGTTGGAGTAAAGTAGGATCACACACGCGGTAACTGCCGTTCAACTGAGATACTACTAACTGGGAATCCAGGTGAACCTCTAAAGAGAGAATACCATGTGAGATAGAATCACGCAAAAGTTATATAACGACACTATATTCAACCACATTATTCGTGGATGGCCCTAGGCATACGCCACCTAAAAACACCAGTAGACCCTTGTGTGAGTAAACCACCCAAGCGGCGGAAGCCAAGTTCCATGTATGACGACTAGCTCCGTCTGCAAATTCCAGGTAGACCGAAGAGTCCGTTGACATTTTCCAACCAAGGGAAAACTCGATAAGCAAGCTAAAGACGAAAAGAAAGGGAAAAGATATATACACCAAAATACATTAGTATACAAAGAGTTTCGCCCGAGCTTGGGGCTCAAGCATAATATATTTTCAAGTAGAGCCCTTTCCTGGGCTCGACCAACATATTCCCTTCATAATCCTCTAACTCGTAGGCTCCTTTTTATAAGACACGTCGCATGATATAAGGACCGTTCCACATGGGATTAAACTTGCATGACCCTAGTGGTTCTTTGGCTTGATCATACAAGACGACCAAGTCACCCTTAGCATACAACCAAGGATAGACAAACTTATCGTACTGGACCTTGACACATCTTTTGTTCGTCTCGATAGCCGTAAAGGCGTCTCGACGCTACTCGTCAAGACTCTCTAGGTGTACAAGGCGTCGCTCGAGATCGAAAGTGTCAGGTCGGAGTACGATTGCCAACTTAAGAGAAGGGATTTCACATTCAATAGGTAATATCGACTCCACACTGTGTACTAACTGGAAAGTGGAAAATATAGTGGCAGTCTTGACTGAGCTTCGGTATGCCCAGAGTGAGGGATATAGCATGATGTGCCAGTTAGACTTACTCTGACTGACAGTTTTTTGCAAAATGGTCTTGAGAGACTTTTTGACGGCCTCTACTTGTCCATTTTCTTGGGGGTAATAAGGATAAGAATGACCATGTCTAAACCCTAACTTATATGCTAGCTCTTTCATCATTTCATTCTGAAAGTGACTACCATGATCAGTGACAATCTCACTCAAGATACCAAACCAGGGGATAATTTGATTGAATATGAAGTAGGCAACAATCTTCCCATCATATTTAACTGTAGGCATGGCCTCGACCCACTTAGTAAAGTAGTCGAAGGCCACGATAATGTGCTGATGCCCCCCAATCGAAGTTGGGTTGCAATCCACGAAATCCACCCCCCACTTGGTGAAGGGACCAACAATAATGACTGGGTGAAGAGGGGATGGATGCGAGCGCTTTTTTCAAGTGAACACCTGGTGGGGGTTACACTTCTTAACTGCTTCAATGCAATCTTTAAAGATAGTAGGCCATAAATAACCGACTCGCAAAAGTTTTTGGGCTGTCGCAAGCCCAAATAGGTGACCACCACAAGCCCCACTGTGGCAATCGTTTAGGACTGACTCAACTTCTTTGTGAGTTAAACAACTATGCAAGATATTGTCTATCCCTCGGTGATACAAAGTGTCATCGACGATAGTATAATTCTTAGCTTGGTATTTTACACGCCGTCAGTCATCTCGTGAGAGATGCTGAGATAACTTCAAAGTTTGAAGATAGAGAACAATGTCTCCATACCAGGGGTCGGACGACGAGACAAGAAAAATGTGTTCATCTGCAAACGAATCAACATGGATAAAATCCTCATCTAATCGTGGAAAATAGGATATTAACTCCGCGAAGTCTAGCGATTTCTTGGATTTCGCAGAAGAGAAATCGATATCAAACTCTGGTAAAATGAAAATCCATTTATTGTATTTTCCCCCTATGATACGCCTGGTAAGAATGTATTGAAATTGATTGACATCGACAATCACAATAGTCTTTCAAAGTAATCTATAATGACATAAATGTTGGACTGCGTGAATGAAAACCAAAGCTAGCTTTTCAACGTGAGAATAATTAAGCTCAGGACTGACTATGTTTCGACTAAGATAATATATGACATGCTCACGGAGCTTATCATCCTCCTGAACCAAAACCATACCAATCGTCTCCTTAGACGCGGTGATATAAATCAAGTAATCCCTACCGTAGTCAGGATATTTCAGTAGAGGTGCCGATACCAAGGCTTTCTTCAAAGCATCAAAGGACTCCTAGGCTTGCTCATCCCAGATTAAAGGGGTGTCCTTCTTCAAAAGACGCATGAAACCCTTAGTGATATTGGCATAATTTACTATAAACCGATGTAGAAAGTTAGCTTTCCCCTGTAAACCTTGAAGTTGTCTAATATTTCGAAGGGGAGGCAATCGAAGTATTGCCTCAACCTTTAGCGGATCTACCATGATCCCGATCTCAGAAACTAGAAATCCGAAAAGATGACCAGACCTAACGCAAAAGATGCACTTGTGAATGTTCAACCAGATTCTATAATAATGACATCTTTGAAAAACAAGTCGAAGGTGCATAGAATGATCCGCTCTCTTGCGAGAGTGAGAAGAAAGGTCATCAAGGTAAGCTTCTACTATATGCTTAAGATCGTGAAAAGCGAAAGTCATGGCATGTTGGAAGATTGCTCCGACGTTTTTAAGGCCGAAAGGCATTTTACGGTATGCGAAAGTACCCCAAGGACAAATAAATTCCATATTGTGTTGATCCTCAAGTTTGATTTGAATTTGGTTATACCCTGAAAATCCATCCATAAAAGAAAATACTTCGCTTCCTGCACACTCGTCGAGAATCTGATCGATGAAAGGTGTCGGGAAGTTGTCTTTAGGACAGGTCTTGTTCAGGTCACGGAATTCCATACATACACAGATGGTTCCTTGCTTCTTATCCACATGAACAAGGTTGGATACCCATTTAGTCAAGGGAACTGGGTAGATTAAGCCAACATTAAGTAGCTTCTCCACCTCTGCCTTAATAGTAGGGGCCTTCCAAGGGTTGACAACTCTAAGACATTGTCGAACAGGTTTAGCTTCCAGATAAGTTCTAATCTCATGTTCGACAATACAAGGGTAGATTCCTAACATCTCTTCATATGACCAAGAAAATACATCTCAGAATTCCTTGAAGAGTTCGGTGTAGATCAAGATTTCTTTTGGCGAACAATCCGCACTGATATTTACATTTTCAACCTTGCCAGGGGTACGAGAGATATCGATCGTGACGGTAGGAGAAATACTCGCCATATTTCCTTCGGAAGAAATGCCGTGCGTATCAAGTGGAAATATGGCATGAATGACTATCTCACTCAAAGTAGATCGAAAGTCATCTTGTTCGATTCTTTCAGGCTCTGGGAGAAAATAAGCGCGGTGATGCATATCGTCCCACAATTTGTTGGAACCATTCATGGCTTCGATGATAGATTCATCCAAAGGAAAATTCTCATTGAGGCAATCGTGTGAACAAGACAAGGAAGTGGTCCACACGGGCCTAAGAACGAGATCCTCGTCGTTCATTGGTGAGGTAACAAGATCGAGATTGATGGAAGAGTCAAGAACAACTTGATACACAATCCCCCCTGCCGATAGTGGCATGGTCATTCCAACATGCAACTGACCTTCACAAGATGAAGTCGGGGAAGGTAGGGTCCAAATATCACTAAAATAGGAAGTGTGGAAAGGAATGGACCTCCCTGTCGAGATGGGCCTACTGGACATGGCGTAAACGTGGTGACTCAATGCCATGAAGTCAAAGGTACCCATAAGGGAAGAATACATTCCGACACCAATATTCTCAGTTGCCGGCTGAGCATTGTTGATAATAGGGATCGATGGTCCAATAGATGCATTGGGATTAGAGTACGCAAAGGATAACTGGTCGATATTCATGATCTTCCCTTTGTGAGGAAAACAAAGAGTACGGAAAATGAACGATACGATGGCGATCATAGCATATGTCCAATTGCGTCCTAGTAACAAGTTATAATCTAGAGGCGCATCAACTACTTCGACCTCCACCTTTACCGTCTTCCCACCTAACTGGACCGAAAAGGTAGGAAGAATACCATGAGGGCGAAAGGAATGACCGTCAAAAGCAGTCAACATGTTTGATGACCTCGAAAGAGTCAGAGAACCAAGATATTTCCAATAGATCAAGGACATCACACAAGTGGCAGCGCCTTCATCAACAACCGCACATTTGATGGTATACTTTGAGTACTCCACGTGTATTTGGAATGCCACATGGTAAGGCAAGCGTGGCTTCACATCTATGACATCAAACTTGATAACTTTTGAGCCATTGGGTTCTAGAGCTCCTAACACAGATAGTAAGGCATTCCTCTATGAAGGACACATATGGAGTACCTCCAAATCCAACATCGCACAAGGGGTTTGACCCAAGTCCTCAACAATAGAGTAGTTATGGGCAGCTCTAGAATTTGGATTGTGAGTAGAGCACTTTAGTACTCCTTTCGGAATACAAGGTGGTGGCTATGGTTTTTCAATTTGTAAATTCGTCTCCAGAGGAGGAGGAGGAGATTCTAGACTAGGAATAGCTTGTGAAGAGCTATAATCTCGAGATCGAGTGGTTACATTAACTTTCACATCGACCATATTGATACACAAACGATCGCCATCTTGCAACGACGGGTTTTGACTCCCACCAGCCATATTTTTGGCATTTGAGGAGATCGAGGCCATGTGTTGGTTATGTGGGAATGGATTTGTCAGCTCGACGGGTGGTAGAGATAATAGCCTCGTAGCTTCCGCAAGTTTGGGGCATAAATGGGTAAGGTGGTCATCTGTACAAAGATTACAGGGAAATTTCAGCTTACCTCTCTCTCATTTTCCCTCTCCAACATTATTATTCATCTTCTCATTATTACAATTGTCCTTAGGTTTATTATTATTTTTCCCACCCTTACGATTATTACGTCCTTTCTTCTTATTCTCTCCTGGTTGTTGGTTACCATTCGGGTTGGCCGACGATTGCACATAATGTACATCTGCCGATTGAGTGGGGTTGGAAGACATAGATGAAGATGGCCCTCCTGCAAACTGGTTTAGAGACAACTCTTTCAAATGGCTCGTCACCGAGTCTGTTGAATGTACATTGGCGGTACCTACAATTCCATCGACACGAGGTCTAGGATTTTGTCTAGGGTCATAATTTGACCGTGGTGCGTTCGGAAGAAGGTGGTATAACATCCTAGACTGAGCGTATATTAGATCTAACTACTGGGCTCTAAAGATCACTTCTTCCTCAGTGGTAACCCCGGATGTAGCAACATTCTTCGAGATAGGAGCGTGAAAATACTTAAGGAACCATTATAAAATAAAGGTCAGGGGTATGGGGGTCTTAATCAACCTCTTTCGTCTACGCCACTCTTGGATATGATCTGAGATATGAGTGGCGGTGTCCCGACGTAAAGTCAACATAAGTTCTTGGTCAACATCATAATGAATCGACAATTGGAAGTGGTTAAGAAAGACCAACACTAGTTGAATAAAGGTCCCATATGCCCCCTTAGGTAGCTCGATATACCATTTCGCAGCAACTCCGATGAGGGTGTGTCGAAATAATCTTGACTGAATAGATTCGTCATTAAGGGAATTCGAGGAGAACCATACGTGAAAGGTAGTAACATGATCACCAAGATCCTCACCATTCTTACCTTCGAATTCCAGGATGTCTGAAGGAAGCTTGGTGGGGATGGGGGGCCATGTAGGATCATGACTCACAAGGTTGTTCATCAACTTTGACAAGTCTAGCAGATTGAGCGTGGGAAGAAAAGGGAGACGCGGTTGCGACATCTGGCCCAAAGCTCCCGGGAAAGATTATGGTTGAGGAACTGCAACCCATCCAGGGTTTTGGTAAGCACCATGGCCCTGTCCGGGATTGTAAGACCCTCCTCCGGGCTGATTCATAAAAGGTTGGTTGGGCAACATTCCAGTAAGAATGTTCTGTTGGGGGTTATAAAAATTTCCCCTTAGCCAGATTGGATCTGGGTTGGGGGTTTCCCAAAGCATGAAACTGATCTCCTCTAGGTGAGAACCTAGAGGATAGAGGTGGATTCATCATGCCAAATGTATTGTTCGGAATCGACACTGAGGAGGTAGGGGTATAGGATGAAACTTGAGCCGAATCTTGTTCGCTAGGTTGGTTGTTCCACCCAGAAGCAGGAGGATTAGACCCGAGGGTAAAAGAAGGAATGCCTCCCATATTAGGAGTCGTTTGAGGGATTTGAGAACCACCAAATGAAAAAGGAGTATAAGGGGGTGTAGTTCCCCCAAGCCCAATGCTAGCATTAGGGCCAAAAACTAGGATGGAATTCGAAAACTTTGAAGTAAAGTTCGTCATACCATAGGAACAAGGACTAGAGTCCATAGGGATGGACTGAACATCATAGCCCGGTGAGTGACCAAGAGACCCAAAAGGGTTCGAGGCAAGAGATTGAGCATTCACTATAGGTCCGAGCCATAGTAATGATAGGTGTCTCCGGTGTTGGTGTCTAAAGATGTCCTAAAAACAACCTTAGTTTAACATTAATTTATCAACCCGGAGATTCATCTTTTATCTCAAGAATATCAACAAAGTCTATGCAGGTAGCCTAAAATCGTGTAGCTAAACCAAATCTGAGTTCATCAACAATCAAGTTCCTCAAACGTTCACCAAAGATTCTAAGAACTAAATGGAATTGAAATCTGATTACTAAGATGCTGTGAAATGGAAAGGAACTAATTAATCTATTGAATTCACTTAACTAGAAAGTAGTGATTAAATCTAACTAAGGACTTGCAAAATTAACTATCAATTATGAACTCTGATTACTGGAAAGGAAATGACAAATTACTCTATCTACGGAAAGAAACAACAATTATAATCTAATCGAAAGGGACAACTAATGTAACTTTGCCGAAAGGAACAACTATTGTAACTTTAACCGAAAGGAACAACTATTGTAACTTTAATTGAAAGGAACAACAATCGTAAATCTAAGGAAAAGGAACAACGCAGATGAAAATGTGAGGAACTGTCAAGCAATAAGTTCAGAAATGGAAATCATAACGACAATCATTAATACTTGAGGGAAATGTCTATCTTCTATACACAAACAATCATAAAATCAGTAACACACTTATGCATTTATCCTTGGCTATTGTAAAAGAGATCTGAATCACGAAATGGAAATCAAACTTCGAACTGATACAATTACAGAATGAGACAATATCTCCTTTAGACTGGGCCCTCGGTCTTTAGAAGTACTTTTACGAGAAACTCAGAGCACGAAAATGATAAAAACACTCAAAACTTTCATTGATTCCATGGCTAGTAAAACATTTACAAAAACTGCTTGCATAGAACAATTCTGAATCTAATTACTTGAATGCGTTTTTTCCTTTGTTTTTTTGGATCTATTACCCTCTTATATATTACAATAGTTTGGGTAAATCAAGCTATCCTGAGGATCGAAAGATCCTCGGGATTGCTTTACTATTATAAAATTACAATATAGAAAATGCATTATCTTCAAACTGCTTTGTGCCTAAAAAGTCTTCAACCTCCAATAGCTTGCGCATAGCCAAAATCTCTTTGATTATCTTTGAAAGTTATTTATCCAATTTTGCAACAAAATCAAACCATTCCAATCATAATTTAGAATCTATTTAATAAAACTTTAATAACAACCCTAAGAGACATATTAATCATAGAATCAATCAAAATTATATCATGAACTGTGGGAAAAACGAAGATATTTATACCTTTTTCGTAACCCAACATATCCCCCAACTTACCTTCTTGCATGTCCTCATGCAAGCTAGAGTATTTCATGTAAACCGGTTATACTGTAGGGAGGAAAAGTAGGTTCACCAGGTCTCCTGAAACCATGGTTTCTTTTGATTTCACCAAAAGAGGCTTCCTGTCTCTTTTTATTAATATGAAAATCCTTCTGGTAAACTTCTAGAGGAAACCAGAGGAGAGGGGAGTTATACCTACATCCCATCCAAGCAGGTCCTTCCTCCTGGAGTAGTCTATCATATCTTTCTACTCTGAATGTTGCTACAAAGAAATTCCTATATCCAAAGGGCTCTCTACTTTTAACCTCATCAGAGGATACATCCTATCTTATCTTGGAAGCAACACGAGCTTCTTCCTTGAATTCTCCAAAATATGTGATACCTGAGCGAATGACATGTAAATGGATAGGAGCCAATGAGTCCACAACCCTTGCCCTTTTCATGAAGGTCTCGTGTCACATGATGGATGGGAAGGATTTTGGGGGCTCTCCTCTAATCCAAAGATATAAACCAGTTTCTCTGTTTATGAACATTTTGTGAGACTTACCCCATCTGACTTGGTTCCTAGTAAAGGACATGAATGCCTGGAACTGTATGTCCCCTGTGAAGAGGCCAGGGTTGTCTCCTCTAACTTCATCCAAAATGATATTATGGAAATATAATTCACACAGAAGGTATTGTACCTTCTCTTCCTGATCTCTGAAACATGAATTAAATTTTGGAACAATGGTAAATGAAATGGGTTTACCTGCTCTGATGGCCTTTACACTCAACAATAGATACTGTTCCAACAAGAATAAAACATAATTAGTGGTAGGGGCTCTGCAATTGATGGCATCAGAGTAGACATCACATATGTGTTTGATTTGCTCCAAAGCTTCTTCCAATTGTGTTTGCACCTTTTTGGTCTTCTCTTGGGCTCTAGTAAGTGCAGCATAAGTCTCACCCTCTGTTGCTGTCATATCCTTCAATTCTTTAACAACCCTTTGATATTCAGTTCTAGTTACCATTTCATGTTGGTGTTGGACCAATGCTTGCTGTGCTTGTGTAAGTTATGCTTTTAGTCTATCGATGATGACACTCTGTGCCTGAGATTGAGATGTTTGGTGTTCTTCCATAGCACTCATCTCCTCCCTGGATTGAATCAATGCTTGCTGGGCTTGTCCCAATTCTTGTTTTAGCTTATGAATGATGGCACCCTGTGCCTAGGATTGGGATGTTTGATATTCATTCATTTATTCTCTGGAGCGAATTAATGCTTGCTGGGTTTGTGCAAGCTCTGCTTCCAGTGTATTCATGATAGTACTCTGTTCTTGAAACTGCTCTATTATCATCAGTAATTTGCCTCTATTTTGAGTCAGGGTTTGCTGAGACTGCAGTGGTTCTTCCTCCAGTTTCCTAATAGTAGCATTTTTCTCAAAAAATTGAGCTGTTTCATCTAAAATCAGAGTATCTGTCTGTATCTCAGTATCAACCATTTCTTGTATTTCTACAGGAATTACATCTTCATCCTGAACTGCTGCTTCTTCTACCATTAATTCCTTAGGGTCTGTTTGTATTCCTACAGAAGTTGTACTAGCTGCTTTCTTAGGAAGAGGGTTTCTTCCTTGCATTCTGCCCTTTTTGTTTTTCTTTCTTCTATGGATCTTGTCTGCTAGTTCTAAATGTTTCCTCAATTCCTTGATAATCTCCTTGAGTTTTCCCACTTTCTGCTTTAATATCACATCCCTCTTAGCCTTCTTCTTCAACAATTTGTTTTCTTTCTTTAATTTCCTAATTTGTTTATGGATTTTGGCTGATTTCTGTTTATGAGGGATCTCGAGGTCTTCTTCATTTCGTTCAGTAGATGGTTGTGCCTCTGTTTCTTCCAAGTGCTCTGGTTGTCCAAGAGGGTCTTCTGTTTCAAAAAGAAATTCCTCCTGTGCTGTGTCGTCTGGAAAGGACATGTCAATGTCAAGAAGGTCTCCAACTGGTTTTGAAGAGGAGGCTAGTTCTGGTTCTTTTTCCATATTATGTTCATCTCTGTCAGTTAAGGTTCCTAAATTCCCCAAAACCTGAGCTATTTCTATCTCATAGCTCTTCAAAAAGTGTCTTGTCAGGTGCTCTGCTACAGGTTGGGTGTCTCCCTGATTATCCTTTTGTGCTATCTGCTCTGCTTGCTCAATTGCTTGAACATTTTCCTGTAAAGCGTGTTCTATGAAACTCTGAAGTTCTTCAGGGTGCTCTGTTGCATCCTGAATTACTTCTGTTGTTTCCTGAATTTGTTTGCTTCTCTTCCTTGTCCTAGGGGGGGATCTAAGAGAAACCATTGTTCTTTTTCTTTCTTTTTGTTGATGCTTGAGTCTGTGAGGTCTGGGCCTTAGTGATTTGAGCAGGTTCTGCTTCAACTTCGATCTGAGGTGGTGGAATTTCTCTTTGGGTGGTGGTCGCCTGCTCCAGTTGTGGAGGTCTATTGGCCTTAATGATTTGAGCAGGTTCTGCTTCAACTTCAATTTGAGGTGGTGGAATTTCTCTTTGGGTGGTGATCGTCTGCTCCAGTTGTGGAGGTCTATTGGCCTCAGTCAAATTCTCCCAAGTCAACTGAGTTTGACTTAATGATTTATCCACTATTAGTTTTACTAATATGTGGTGGCTAATGACAGTAACATGATCCTTGGAATTTTGTGTTCTCAAGGCAACTTCATGTAGTATGGTATGCAGGAAGAAAGGTAAATCGAGTACTGACCGTTTCTTCAAGGCTGCCAACAATTTGAGATGGTGTGGCCGAATTACATCATACCGTCCATCATAGGTGATGTAGCGCTGAACTATCCCCACCAATTCCTTCCATGGTTCACTGAGGGTACTAGGATTAAGTTCCTTGCCTTTTTTGTCCAATTCTTCCCCCGGTTCTGTGAAAGATTCCATGGCTTCCCTCAGCTTCATGTATTTCCCTGTCCATTGAATGCTTGTGTTAGGGAGGCCTGTGACTTCTGCTACGATTTTTGGGGTAACATAAATTTGTATGCCTTGGACCGTGGAGATTTCTCCTTGCAGGTTTTGAAAGAATTCGAGCGTGACGTTTGTGTCATAACCTTGCAAGTGGCTGAAGTACTCGGTCCACCCTAGGTGATGTAGGATTTCTCTTGCCTATTCTGTAATCTGGAGTAATGTCGGCTCTCTGCACACACTTCTGCCACCCATTTTTTTGTGAGAAAGAAAGAACGACTATCGTTCCTGTTTACAAATTTGGTTAGACCAGCTTTGGAGAAATAGATGCCAAAAATGGAAAATATCAGTAACAAGGAATGTATAAAGATGTGGGTTTTGTATTTATTGCAATCATTACAGCTAGTCGGGAAGTGTGCCAAGCATCCCCCTCATTAATGTAGAGGTCGTCCTCGACCGTTAGTGTAGGCGGAAGCAATGAGTGCGGTTATTTCGGGTGAGAGGTAATGATTGCATTGTCGCTGCCAGTAGGGCTAATCATATATAATTTTCAAAAAGACACATGCCACAAAAAATCATTTAAATGATAGTCGTTTGATGTGTGGAATTTGTAAAGTTGTCACACCTATGTGCAAAAAAAAATGATTTATGGAGAAATCAATCAAAAATAAATCAAATCTGTTCATTTTTTTAATAGTCCACATAACATAATATTGTTACTTTTCTCGATGATTGAGTATAACTGATATGATAGCCTCATTCTTTGAGTAAAGGAGATCTAGAGACATGCAGAAACTTGGTATTTTGAGATAATCTTCCATACCATAGGTAGAGCCGCTGCTGCCCACATGCGTCCATAGCCTTGGCAGGGTTGCCTTTTAACCCTTAGATGAGCCTGTATCCTTAATACACTTGCGAATCATCTTTTTCAAAAAGACCATTATCCTGGTTTGGTAGCCAGATGATGATAATTCCACTCACTAGATTATAACTTAAGTGAACAAGCCAGCTCCTGATGAGACCTCTTGTCCTTTGACAAAATAATATGTTAAAGGCCATTGCCTTGGTGTGGTAGCCATAGTGGGAATGTAACTTAGGTTAGTATCCTATGATCATGGTAGGTCGGCTCGTGATGAGACCCCCCGTTCTTTATGAAAAAGGTTTTTGTTGTGTATTTTTATTTATTTGTATCTTTTATTAATATTTGAATTGTCTTTTCCCAAAAAGACCATTATCTTGGTTTGGTGTCTAGATGATGATAATGCTACTCACTAGATTATATCTTAAGTGAACAAGCCAGCTCGTGATTAGACCTCTTGTCCTTTGACAAAAGAAAATGTCAAAGGCCATTGCCCTGGTGTGGTAGCCATAATGGGAATGTCACTTAGGTTAGTATCCTATGATCGTGGTGGGTTGGCTCGTGATGAGACCCCCTGTTCTTTATGGAAAATTTTATTGTATATATATATATATTTTAAGGGAGGCTCATCTACTCCTTAAGAGTAAGGGATGGTATAAGGAAGTGTAAAGATGCCAAGTAAAAGTGTGCTAAAGACTCCTTATAATATAGAGGCAGAATATCATTCAGGTATATTTGTATATAAGGGAAAGAAACAACTTATGGTGGCGATTGATTATGAACAAGGTTTAAGATATTTCAGAGAGTTTATTCCATGATTTTTTTTTTTTTGATAAGGTGTGTGGGACCATCCACAAAATAATGACAGATCGTTGTAATGATGATTAGAGGCAGTGCTGGTGAAAATTATTTGATGAAAGCTGCACTTATAGAGTAATGGGTAGTGTTTGAATGATAAAGAAGGGAACTGCAATTGCGTGAAAAGGAACAGTAGTTGTTCTGTTCAGAAAAGGAACAACAGGTGCGCGAAAAGGGAACAACAATTGTTCTGTTCAAAAAAAGGAACAACAGTTACGTGAGAAGGAACAGTAGGTGCGTGAAAAGGAACAACAATTGCACGAGAAGGAACAACAGTTGTTCCGTTCAAAAAGGAACAACAAGCACACGAGAAGGAACAATAGTTGCGCGAAAAGGAACAACAGTTGTTCCGTTTCAAAAAGGAAACAACAGGCGCGCGAGAAAGGGAAGAACAATTGTTCCATTCAAAAAGGAACAACAGGTGCACGAGAAAGGAGAAACATCGTCATGAACATGTAAAAGACAGAGTCCGTATGATAAAAAAAAACAGGAGTATGGAACAAAAGAAGGTGATAATTGTAGTTATCTGTCCTGATTCTTGTTTCCTAGATGAATTTTTATAAAACAAAGAAAAACTAACCACTCAGTTGGAAAAATATGTACAATATGTACAATATAAACAAAATACATCATTTATGGAGTTGGGGTGGCTGGGTTACCTTCCCAGCCAGCCAAAATCTGCACCGTAGGGTCTTTACTTACTTCTTGATAGAAAGAATCTTTTGAAGGTGGATGGTGGTAAAGTCGTAGCTGATGTCCATTGACCAGAAAGGGTGATCTAGACCCATCGATGGTGCTCAAGGTAACCATGCCATTATCATGGATTTCATTAATTTCATACGTCCCTAGACATCGTGTCTGTAATTTCCCAGGAAAGTCCTGAAATCTGGAATCATAGAGGAGTGCCCATTCGCCTTTCTTGAATGATTTCTTCTTTATATGCTTGTCGTGCCAGGTTTCTCTCTGTCACTGGATAACAACTGTGCACTCCACAATAGACTAGCGTGCTTCATCCAATTCGTTGAGTCACTGAAGGCATCGTTTATGTGCTTCTGTAAGATTTAGTCCAATTTCCTGGGCCATTCTTAGGGTCTTGATCTCGAATTCTATTGGGAAGATGGGTTCTTTACCGTAGACTAGATGGTAAGGAGAGTAGCCAATGGTGTAATGCCAGGTTGTACGATAAGCCCATAAGGCATTTGGGAGCTCGGTATCCCAATTCTATCGGTTTGTTGAGACAATCTTCGTCATAATTTCCTCTAGGACCTTATTGGTGCTTTCTACCTGCCTGTTTGCTTGTGGGTGGTATGGAGAAGTAACTTTGTTCTTGATGTGATAGTTGTCTAGGGTGGCTGTGATTCTATGAACTATAAATTGTGATCCTCCATCAATAATTATTTCTCTAGGTAGTCCATACCATACAAACAATTTGAAAATGAATTTGATGACTACTTCTTCTGTTGCATTTGGTAAGGCTTCCACCTCTACCCATTTGGTCATCTAGTCCGTTGCAACAAGAATATAGGCCTTTTGATTTGACTTTGGATTAAAGGGGCCGATGAAGTCCATCGCCCATATTTCAAATGGTTCTACAACTAGTTGTGTTTTCAAGGGAATTTCATCAGCCTGACCTGGTTTCCCCATCCGCTGACAGCTGTCGCATGTCTGGACATATTTATTGGCATCTATGAATATTGAGGGCCAATAATAGCCCATCTGTAAGATTTTGTGTCCAGTCCCGCGGTCTACAAAATCCCCCCCACAGGGCTCATCATGTCCTGCTTTCAGTATGTCATAGATTTCGTCCTCTCGTACACATCGCCAGATCTGGAGATCAGATCCTGTGTGGAAAAGATATCCACCGATCCAAGTGAATCGTGCGCTATGCTGGATGATCAGTCATCTTTCCTTTGATGATAAATGATTTGGTAATCTTCCCGCTGCTAGATAGTTTGCGACATCAACGTACCAAGGTGGTTTTGTGTCGATAGCAAACAAATGCTCATATGGGAATTGATCCTCAATTGTTAATGAGTCGTCTATTTTTGGGAATCGAGACAGGAAGTCTGCGACAAGATTTTCTCTCCCAGGTCAATCTTTGATGGTGATATCAAATTCCTGTAATAATAACAACCATCGAGTGACCCGTCCATTAGTAATTGGTTTATTAGCTAGATATCTAATGGCATAATGATCAGTATAAAGGATAACTGTATAGCCTATTATATAATGACGGAATTTATTGATGGCATGTATAACAACTAAGAACTATTTCTTTGTTACTGTATAATTAAGTTCGGCTGGAGTTAGATTTTTGCTAATGAAATAAATGGCGTAGGGTTTCTTTTCTTCTTCCTGTCCCAGAACAACGCCTATGGCAATGTCTGAGGTGTCGGTGGAAATTTGAAATGGTATTTTCCAATTAGGTCCCCTCAACACTGGCGCTATTGAGATTAGTTTATTGAGTCCTGCAAAAGCCACATCGCATTTGTCAGACCATTGAAATTCGACATTACCTATCAAAGCATGTAAAGGCGCAACGGTTTTTGAAAAATTTGGCATAAATCTGTGATAGTATCCTGAAGCACCAAGGAAACTACGTACCTCAATTTGTGTGTGTGGAGTAGGTAGATTAGGAATTACCTCAATTTTTGCTAGGTCTACTCTAACTCCATCTGCATAAATGTAATTCCCTAATACCACACCTTCTGTCATCATCATGTGACATTTTTCGTGGCTTAAACATAACCTGGTAGCGATGCACCGTTCTAATACCTTCTCCAGATTATTCAAGGCTTGATCGAAGTCGTCGCCATACGGGGTGAAATCATCCATGTAGACTTCAAGCCCTTCACTAATCAGATCACTGAATATGCTCAGAATGGCCCTTTGGAATGTAGCTGGAGCATTACAAAGTCCGAAGGGCAATACTTTGTAGGCAAAGGTACCCCAGGGACACGTGAATGTCATTTTATCTTGATCTTCTGGGGTAATCTGGATCTGATTGTAGCTGCTGAAACCATCTAGGAAAGAGAAGAATTTATTCCCTGCCAAGGTATCCAGGACCTGATCGATGAAAGGTAATGGAAAATGATATTTTTGAGTAGCTTTGTTTAGTTCCTTGTAATCAACGCAGATTCACCACTTCCCGTTTTTCTTTGGGATGATGACTAATGGGGAAACCCATCGACTATCTGAGATAGGGTATATAAAATCTGCGTCCAACAACTTTTGTAGCTCTTCTTTAACAATATCTCTGAGGTGGGGGTTCAGTCTTCTTTGCGGCTGTCGGACAGGTCAGACGTCTTTCTCAATATAAATGTGGTGTGTGCAGAGTTGTGGATCAATACCTTTCATATCAGAGTACTCCCAGGCAAAAGCTTGCTGGTATTTAGAGAGATTTTGGATTAGCTTTTGTTGTTGTTGCTCTTCTAGGTTGGCATTAATGTTCAGAGACTTCCTTGGTGCGATCTCAATGGATTTGCTATTGTGAACAGCGGTAGTCGGAATTTGTTGTTCCATTAAATCTTCCAATGGGTCTCCCTATGCTTCACAGTCTAGAACAACTTGGAGCATGGTTGGGTTGTTAATAAACCCACTGATTACATAATCCTCTAGCTGATTCTTGTGCTTGAGGGCTTCTTCCATCGTTAGTGGGGCACGTAGATCCTCCTCAGGATATCGTGGTGGTGGCAATTGTGGGTGTACAATCGTTGGATTAGGTTTGGCTGGAGGATATAAGATGAGATTCCTTGTAACCTCTCCTCTAGCAATTGTCATTGTACCCGATAGACAACCTATGTACGCATCAGCTGTCGCGAGCCATGGTCTGCCCAATATCAATGGATGCCCTTCAAGTCCACTTTTTGGGTTGATGATGAGAAAATCTGTGGGATATTCCCAAGAATCAACTGAAATGGCTATATCATATAGTGTGCCGAGTGGTTTGACCACTGATCGATCGACAAATTGCAACATAATCGGGATTGGGTCGAAAGAGTGAAGACCCAGGGCATTGTAGGTTTCCATAGTTAGAATATTGATGGCCACCCCCAAATCAACTAGAGTATTTGGAAAGGAACAACCCTGAATCTGAATTGTTACTATGGGGTTCCCCAGATCTGCATATTTAATTGGTGTTTCTCTACCCAAAATTAGATCAGATAAGGCTCCCACTACATGAACTGTTGATGATGAATTTTTGATTTTTCTGACGGGCTTCCTCCCACATAGCTCCTTGATTGTCTTTGCGTAGATCGATATGTCTTGCAGGGCTTGTAGGAGTGGAATTTTGATGTATAAATTCTTGGGTTCCCCTACAATGTCGAAGTCAAGATATACGGTGGGTTTCTCTATCATCAATCTTTCGGGGAATGGAGGGGAGGGAATTGCATCCTTATCAGAGTCTTGTGATTCCACTATGTTCCTCCCTTGCCTGATTTCTTCTGTTATTACCACAGTCGAGGGTGTTATTGCTGGTTGTGGAGCCTGATTATCTTCTTGATTTAGAGGTCTTTTACTTTCAGCCGTGTTTATACCCCATGAAGTATTTACACCCTAGAAGTATGTACACTCTTCCACGTGGGGGAGTGAAAAGGGGGGGTACCCCCTCTGTGGGGTCTGGGGGGGCTATCCCCCTGGCTGGGGGCAAGTGGGCCCCCAACGAGGGTTCGGGAGTGAATCCCCCGAAGAAAAAATTGCCTTGTAAAAGTATATTGTAATTTCATTGTAAATCTGGACCGTTCATTATAAGGTCACAGATCTAACGATAGCGATTATGTTAGGGTTTTTTTTTTCCCTAGAAGGCAACCCTCTTTTATGAGGGAAATGTATTGCGGCTATGTAGGTTGGCAAGTATTGTATTCTAAGAGAGGAGACTGTGAGAGAAAGAAGAGGAAGTTACAACGGGTTTTGCTGTAGGTTGTATCCCTTCATTTTGCTGGATAATAATAAAGAAAGGACCTGGCAATTTCTCTGGTGGACGTAGCCCACACT
>ML820271.1:154631-193560 GCA_009831015.1 Picea engelmannii
AAAGATACACACTAGCCAGAATCCTGCAGACATGTTAACAAAGGGAGTAACCAGGGAGAAATTGAGTTCTTGCTCAGTTTCAATTGGTCTTCAAGAATGAATATGAAGATGAGAAATTTTCCAGGTCCAAGAAGGTTCAGAGTTCAGCATATACAACAGCAGTGAAGTTGTTGAGATCAGTCTCCAAGTGGGAGATTGTTAGTTGTGGAGCCTGATTATCTTCCTGATTTAGAGGTCTTTTACTTTCAGCCGTGTTTATACCCCATGAAGTATTTACACCCTAGAAGTATGTAAAATTTTCCACGTGGGGGAGTGTAGAGGGGGGGTACCCCCTCTGCGGGGTCCAGGGGGGCTATCCCCCTGGCTGGGGGCAAGCGGGCCCCCAAAGCAAAAATTGCCTTGTAAAAGTATATTGTAATTTCATTGTAAATCTGGACCGTTCATTATAAGGTCACATATCTAACAATAGAGATTATGTTAGGGTTTTTTTTCCCTAGAAGGAAACCCTCTTTTATGAGGGAAATGTATTGCGGCTATGTAGGTTGGCAAGTATTGTATTCCGAGAGAGGAGACTGTGAGAGAAAGAAGAGGAAGTTACAACGGGTTTTGCTGTAGGTTGTATCCCTTCATTTTGCTAGATAATAATAAAGAAAGGACTTGGAAATTTCTCTGGTGGACATAGCCCACACTGGGTGAACCACGTAAATCTGTGTCTCTCTTGTATTGTGTATCTTCTGTGTTTTATTTCTGCATTTGTTTTATTTTATTGCTCCGCGGTCCTGTTTTTCTAACAGTTTTTCATTCCCCTGTTCTTGGGGAACGTCATTTTGTTCGGGAGAGATGATGCGCCCCGATCTTAACTGAAGTTCATTGCACCCTACTGAATTGATTTCCCCTTCTCCACTTTCCATAATTTGGACAAGCTGAGCTGGTCTGTTATTGGGATTCAGGTGGGGTTGGGCAGGTAATTGAGGGCGCAATTGTGATTGGGGCAATGGGAGTGGAGTTTGTAATGGAGGTTGGGTTTGAGAGGTCATCCCCATAGGTTGGTTATTCATCCCCTTGGTGTGCTACCAGTTCTGGTTCCAATTTGGGTTTTGGGCAGTCGAGTTAGGTCATTGTGGAGGGTAGGTATTATTCAAATTTTTCCAGGATGAGGTGGGGTATTGTGAATTTGACCAATTGGAACTTGTAGTTGGTTGATTTTTCCAGTTGGGGTTTGTGGCAGACTGGTTCGGCCAGGTAGGAATTGCAGGTGGGTACTGCTGGGGCTACCAATTCTAATTAGTAAATGGCTGACCCTGCCATGTGCTGCCAAAATTTTGTTTTGATTATACTGTCTAGGATTTTGCTGTTGATTGTACTATCCAAAAAAGAGAGAGGAAGGGTCCTGCAATGTATTTTGAGGTCGGGACTGCCACTGACGACGCTGAGCCATCAGATATAATGGTTTTGTTTCCTCTTCTGCTTCTTTGAATACAACTTTCAATCTAGGAAGTGATGGGCATTCCTCTATGTTGTGATCCTTAGCACAAATAACGCAAACCCGAACTATATCCAAGGGGCATTCCCTTGGACCATGTTTCTTTCTGCACCTGTGGAAAAATATAGACAAGGTCTGCTTTGCCTCTACCTTTTTTTGTTTGGCCTGCAATACATCCAATTGTGTAGTCAGAGTGCTCAAAATATCTATTTTAAAGTTTTCTAGGAGATTACCGACTTCAACTCGTGTAACACCCCCGCTGGAGATATTGTTATTTCTTGTGAGGGACGTCCACATTCCTAACCTGGCCCGTGTACTTCATCGTGATCACCTGATACACAATAGAACAATATCTTCATAAGTTTCCTGATAAATGTCACCTTTCCCCATTAAATTTAATGTTTCTACCCATTCATCTCTCATACCTTTGATCAGAGTTGCTTTGAGTACTTCACCTGGTAATGTACTGTAGGGTGAGCTTTGCAAATTATACTGAAATCTTTCGACATATTCTTCTTATGATTCATTTTCTTTCGCAGTCATTTGAAAGATTTCATCTTTTAGGTCTCTGGTTCTGCAATAATCCTGATATTTTAACAAGAAGGTTTGTTTCATTTGGTCCCATGAAATTATGGTTCCACCTCCCAATCCCATGAACCAACGTAGGGCTGCTCCCTTCAAGGTATAGGGGAATATTTTTAATTTTTGGGGTTCAGAGGTGTTGTCATATCCTCTACATAGGACATCAAATTCAAATAGGAATGCATCTGGGTCTTCTGAAATTAGTCCATGGAAGGTTGGCAGGTTTTGTAAGGGGATTGCTTTCATGGGGGCATTGGCAACTGAATCAACTATTGGATACTCCAACGTGGAGGTCTGGGGTTGTTGTTGATTTGCTTGTGCCATTTGATCGAAAATGTGCCAAAATTTTTTAGGAGGTTCTTGATCCAGGTATTCTATTTGAAATTGTTGATTATTTGGTCTTCCAAGGAGTTTGACTGCACTTCCTTTATCTGGGATTTCAGATATGCCTTCTTCTTTTGCAGGAGACTCAGGATCAGGTGGTGGTGGTGGTGGGTATGCCTTGGCAACCCCACTAGTTTATCCTATTCCCTCCTTTAGATTATTAGGGATTCCCTCTTCTAAGGGGTTGAACGACGGGGGATCTGTATTATGAAATCTCTGCTCAGTCCCTTCAATTTTGCTATGAATCTCAGCATGGGCCGTAGTTGGTGAAATTACTGCCTGAGGGATTCGGGTGGGTGCTTTCCTAGGTCCAACCGAAGCTTGAGATTCACCCTTTTTGATGATTTCGTCTATAAAAGTGCTTCTTCCAGGGATCACCGGACCCTGGGTTTTGGTAATTTTTGGTGGGGGTTTTGGTTTTTCAAGATCCTTTTTTCTAGTCATACACACTTCACACAACAACAAAAGAAATTTCAACAAAAGAAAGCACCTACGAAGCCTCTTAAGTGTCAAATGGAGGTAAGCGTTGGCATAAGCATTTTACTTATTATCTGCGTAGGTTCTTACCTTCCGTCTTCAATACCTGGTCCTCCAGAGACACAACTTATGCTATCTTTGACATTCTCATCTGCAATGGCGCCAAAATGTTGGTGTCTAAAGATGTCCTAAAAACAACCTTAGTTTAACATTAATTTATCAACCCGGAGATTCGTCTTTTATCTCAAGAATATCATCAAAGTCTATGCAGGTAGCCTAAAATCGTGTAGCTAAACCAAATCTGAGTTCATCAACAATCACGTTCCTCAAATGTTCACCAAAGATTATAAGAACTAAATGGAATTGAAATCTGATTACTAAGATGCTGTGAAATGGAAAGGAACAAATTAATCTATTGAATTCACTTAACTAGAAAGTTGTGATTAAATCTAACTAAGGACTTGCAAAATTAACTATCAATTATGAGTTCTGATTACTCGAAAGGAAATGACAAATTACTCTATCTACGGAAAGAAAGAGAAATTATAATCTAATCGAAAGGGACAACTAATGTAACTTTGCCGAAAGGAACAACTATTTTAATTTTAACTGAAAGGAACAACTATTGTAACTTTAACCGAAAGGAACAACAATCGTAAATCTAAGGAAAAGGAACAACGCGGATGAAAATGTGAGGAACTGTCGAGCAATAAGTTCAGAAATGGAAATCATAACGGAAATCATTAATACTTGAGGGAAATGTCTATCTTCTATACACAAACAATCATAAAATCAGTAACACACTTATGCATTTATCCTTGGCTATTGTAAAAGAGATCTGAATCACGAAATGGAAATCAAACTTCGAACTGATACAATTACATAACGAGACAGTAGCTCCTTCAGACTGGGCCCTCGGTCTTCAGAAGTACTGCTACGAGAAACTTAGAGCACGGAAATGATAAAAACACTCAAAACTTTCATTGATTCCATGGCTGGTAAAACATTTACAAAAACTGCTTGCATAGAACAATTCTGAATCTAATTACTTGAATGCGTTTTTTCCTTTGTTTTTTTGGATCTATTACCCTCTTATATATTACAATAGTTTGAGTAAATCAAGCTATCCTGAGGATCGAAAGATCCTCAAGATTGCTTTACTATTATAAAATTACAATATAGAAAATGCATTATCTTCAAACTGTTTTGCGCCTAAAAAGTCTTCAACCTCCAATAGCTTGTGCATAGCCAAAATCTCTTTGATTATCTTTGACAGTTATTTATCCAATTCTGCAACAAAATCAAACCATTCCAATCGTAATTTAGAATCTATTTAATAAAAATTTAATAACAACCCTAAGAGACATATTAATCATATTCTTTCCTATCTATCCTTAACTATCTAAAGAATCAATCAAAATCATATCATGAACTGTGGGAAAAAGGAAGATATTTATACCTTCTTCGTAACCCAACATCCGGCACTACAACCATTGTGGTTGCAGAAGTCAAAGGGGTGCCATTAACTATAATGGGTGTGGGAGTCGAAGGTCTCCCAATGTTATGAAGACTAGGTTCAGTACTCATCCGTGTAGAATCACAATTCTAAACAATGGATGAGTGTGTACCCCGCCTAATAACTCTATGCCTTTTAGAAGGAAAAGACTCGAAATCCAATGGTAACTGTAACAAGCGAAGGGACCGGAAGGGATGCTGGTCTGAATCCACGATGACTTAAAACTCTAAGGACAAAAAACAAACCTAAGGCCAACTAGTAATCAAAGAGCACACCAAAAGTCAAACGGACAATATGCATGCAAACAAGGTAAATTGGCTGAGAGTTTCCTCCCTTCCTAAAGAAGGTATGTCTCGCCCAAGAGGGGCCTGCGAATCCCTACTAAATATCGAAGGTAACATAATCAGTTATAAGGGCCCTCGTGGGCTTAATAACCAGTCAGTCAGATCCCCTCAGAGAACTAATCCTCCATAAACGTTGCGTGTTGTCCGACCCTTATCTGACCCAGTGTACTTGTAGAATAACCCCTATAAGTAACCTATGTGGCACCTACGTCAAGCAACTAATAAACCACTGTATAACTGATGCACATGCGAGCAGTCGTAAGTCAAGTCCACCGTATGGGAAGGGTAGCAAAGCCCAAAACCTTGAAAGCATTGCCTCTCACTGAGGTAAAGGCACTAGCAAGATCCCCAGATACAAATAGATCCCCAGAAATATCTCTGACACTAAGATTGTATCGGGGGGATATCCCTTCAACCAACCTCGCGCGACCTCATGATTAACTCCAGTGTGAGTGGAGCCTCCTGATATTACCAATTATACAATGGATTTCTCCACTCCCTTTCTTAGACACATATGTTGATTTAATTGCCTTGGAGAAGTTTACTCACAAAATCCTATTCCAAGGTACTAAATCCTAAGCTAGTTTGTGCACCCTAGAAAATAAAATTGTGACTAATCAATTTTAAATTATAGCGTTAATTTTAATGGTCGTGATTACTCAAAAATGTATGGTAGCAAAACTCATGGTGTTACGACTCTACAGGAAAAGTATATGGAAGGCCAAGGATCATAGATATATTGTCATGACATCGAAACCTGACATCAATTTTCATTTTCCAGCACAAATCCCCATGTAAACAGGATGTAGTGGTTTTCTCATCAAGCTTGGTACTGGGTGCCATCCCGTGCTTGAACAATACAATAAAGATATAATTTTTTCAAAAAAAGGTTTTGTACTCACCATAGTGTGTTATGTGAATTTGACCAGTTCCAACTTCAATTCTACAGCTGCCAAGACTAAGGTTTATGAGGAAACCCTAATTTTCAAAATATGAATTTTGGAATTCTTCTCTGAGGGATAGGTGCACCCTTCTAAGGTGAGTTCCTTAGTGGTATTACTTTGACCAACATCCTTCAAAAAGTGGGTGAAAACTCCTCCTAGGGTTTTTGCAGTTGTAGGCAGTTGCAACACCAGTTGCAGTTTACAAAAATTCATCAAACTGAGAATCTATTCCCAAGGAAAGATGTGCTAGGGTTAGGGGAGTATCCCCATGGTCTTAGTTTCCCCAATGAGCTCTTCTAAATTGTGCAAATGGATTATTTCAAGCTCACTCTGATACCATGTTACAATTCTTCTTAAACAATTAAGTGCGTGTAGTATTCTTTAACATTAGTCTATTAAAACAATAACTGCATGCATAAGAATCAAAGAAAGAAATCCACATTATACATGAGATATATCTTGGGAAAACCTCTTGGGGGAGAAAACCTAACAAAGCTTCTTCAATATAGATTCTTCAACAAGTACAATGTCTCTCTCAAGAGATATCTCACCTAAACATAAAATCCACCAGAAACCCTAACTAGAACAGAGTAATGCACCACTAGACCAAGATAGTTATTCACCAAATAACCAAAACCCTTTACTGAGACACCCCTCTTTTGTAGATGCGTCGCTCCTTCTCTTTATCTGCGTCACTCTCCAAGACTTATGCACTGTATGAGGGAAATGGTTGTGTGTGTCTCCAAATGAGGCACTAGGCCTCTTATAAATACTAGTTGGACTGCCTAGAATTAGGTCAAGGCCGCTTCTAATTTACTTTTGACTTGTCAAGGAACTATAGGGCCGATTTTTACAAAGACACAATAGGGCCAACTTAACAAATATAATATAACATTAATATTTAGGATTTTATCTTGGTCAAATACAATATGAATATAATAATAATATCTTCCGAAGCTACTCAAACTTCAACACTTCAATAGTTATATTAGCAACACCATAAGTTTTACCTTCAATAAAACTTCTAAGATGCTCTTGTTGTTCCAGATTAGAGGATATATATAAAAGTGTGGCATCAACTTTATTATTAGCCATCTGTTTTAAAATATTATATTTATTAGAAGTGATAGAGGAAAGAGATGGAATAACTTCAAATTGCTGGACAATTTGAACTAATGGGCATGTTGAACTAGCTGTGTTCTGGGAATCAGATCGGTGAGAACTTGAACTAGAAGAATTAGGAATAAAGGAGTTCTTTTAAAAATTTCCCTTGTTTTTGTTTTGATATGAATTACTTCTAGTATCAACCATCATGACATCATCCTCTAGTTTCCAATCTAACGTAGCAATGGTGGAATTAATTATTTTTACAAAAATTCTTTCCCTTGCATTCTTTCTAAGTTCACATGTAATTTCTTCATGATTTTCCTCAAAAAAATTACACCAAACACATGGAAGGATAGTTTTAGGTTGAAAAGGCTGAGATTGATTTGACAACAAAGCTTGAGTAGAGATTTCAAGAGTTGGTTGAGCAATTACCTTTTTTTCAAAAGTAACCATTCAATTATCCATATCTTGAATCAACTGTAATACAACAGTTATATTAGTTTGTTTATTCAAATCTTCCATAGGAAGACCAATTCTTAAAACTTGTTCTTCATATTCCAGGAAAGTCCGCAACGCTGACCCTGTTAGCACTCTGTAAATTTGTTTGGCTGAGAAAACAAATGATAGAGGTAATCTACAGACCAACTTTAAGACTGTAAACTAGCCTTTCCGACCTAGATAAGGCTCTCTTTGAGACTTAGTCTCTAACATATAATGGCTTTGAATTGTCGTCTAGGTTTATTGTGTTTGTGCAAAGTTTCTGGTTTTGTTGGCAAGGGAACACAAAACCTTGGGCCATTGAGTCAAATTCCAGAAAGCAAGAGAAATGAATGACTTGGTAACTAAAACTTGAGAGGATAAAGGCTAAGCATGCAATGGTCTTTTAGTTCAAAGTAGTTGTGTGTGGCGAGAGACAAATACATAAAGCAACTCAGAGCACCATTGGATATGAATTCTAAATTACTTAGAAGAAAACACAAGAGTTTAAATGGAGAAAACTAGAGAACCGTGCGATAAATTCTAGACTTATCAAACATTTCGATTTAAATAGAATACATACATGGATATACAGAAAAAAAAGAAACACGTACATAAGAGAGATCACAATACATCAAACCACCACCATTAGAATCTTTTCATCAAAGTCTCAGGACCTTTGCATTATATTTCAGTCGGGTTCGAAAGTTACATTCGATAATCACTGTCTACACTACTTTGCCAACCAACCTAGCTTACATTGAAAAGACGCAATATATAGAAAAATATGCACCCCTTGGGATGCCATGCCCCCAACCACTACTCCTAGAATGTCGGCTCTGGTTATTCTCTACCAAATGATCTTTCGAATGACACTTACTAAAAATAGAAACTCGATTGCACCAAATCATGTCATAATTGACGTCTCTACCATGATCGTTCGGTCATCGGTGAGATTCCATCATTAAGAAGTGATGCGTCGACGTTTCTCCTTTGGAGGGTCACCCGAATGATTGAGAACTTTGTCAGACTTCTGCCACCCAGCGTAATGTGCTTTGATCGATGCCGCACGATCATTGGCTGTGGTGCGCATGTGGAAGGTTTGTATGGAAGGTGAATGTGGATTATCACTCGTGTTTTCTAGATGGAGACGACGATAAGGGGACCACACATATTTTTCAAAACTATTGTGCGTTCCCGCTACACTTTTCCTTCTCAACATGTGGGTTTTTTAGTCTCTGCGCGACGTATATCCACTGCACGAATACCTGTCAGGTTCCTTGCTTCCCAACAGGAGGTAGGACACGGGGAGGGAGGCATTCCACGCCACGTTCAAAAAGACAAAATGAGTTTGGGTCAATTATGCTTCTGGAATTACCTACAGTCTTGATATTCTAAGCGTTTTCAAGAGGGACTAGTTGCACCTTTTCAGATTCTTTACCTGTCTTCGCAAAACCTCGTTTCCCTTCAGCTTCGTTTGAGCACTGGCTAGAGCTGCGCGAACATTTTCCATGGCCGGTCCAAATTCCTTGGAATTCTTCATGATTTTATCTTGTGAAATTCTTTGTTCCTCACGCAGCTGGATGATCATGTCTTACGCTTCTCTAAGATGTCTCTTTAGAAAATTTACATTCCCTTCTCGTCTCCGCAACGCTGATGTCTCGACCGTCCTTTTCGCTAACTGCTTTCTCAATTCCATGTTCTCTTGGTACAACTTGATGATAGAGAGATGCACTTGCTTTAGTTATTGTGACGACTCCCCAAAACCCATGATTTTAGTGCCCAACCTCCTCTGTCTATCACAGATTTCCCAACTTGAACCCTCGTCAGGCTCTAGTTGAACAACGTGCATGAGTAACTTCTTAGCAATAGATTGGGCTCATGGTTCATTTGGATCTTGGACCTCCTTAGGTTCATTGTTCTTCTTTGGCCTACCTCTTTTCCAGGGTATTGGCTGTTGGGGATACGAGACTTCCACTATCTTTCCTTTTCATGCAAACCCTTCTATTCCTACTTTCACGCTGCGAGATGCTTCTTCTCCCGTGGGTAGAGGGGGATCTCCTTTGGGGTCCCTAGGGATGTCAGATGAAAACAGAAACGAGTCCTAGTCCTTGTCCAGTCGCTTCAATTCCTCAACTATCAACAATTTGATTACTGAGATATGGGACAAGTTCTTTTTTGGTTGATTTGCTTCGGCTTGGACGCTGTCCGCCATTCCTCCTAGAATTTGGTGCAAGAAGAAAGGTAAGTTCAATGACCTCTTACATGTGAAATGCATTAGCAGTCTGATGTGATGTGGGTATATTTTGTCAGACCTTCTTTCACAGGTGAAATACTTTCTAATCACCTTCATGAGTTTCTGAAAAGGTTCCCACAGATACTGACTTGGAACACCCGTTCCGATTTTTCTGTTCAGGCAGTTTGGTTTGATAAATTCTTCATAGCATAACACCTCCAAAGGCATGCCCTTAGACAAAATTTCACCACGCGGAGGGATCTCCATTGCGACTGACAAAGTTTCCTCCATCAACTGGAATGTAATTCCTATAATAACCATGCAGAGACCATTAAATATGAGCACAAACTGTTCCTCCATTTTCACATTGTATCCTTGGATTTTCTTGCAATAGTGCATGCATCCGACCTGTTCGAAAGATGCCCTGACATTTGGATCTTCATCGATCAATGCCAAGTCTTGAGGCTTGGGCCTCATAGTTCGACCACCTCATTCCATATTCCTTATGTCCTGGGATGTCATCATGGCACAATGCGTGTTTGTTCTGCGTGCATGGAAGTGAAAGATGATGCTTCCTTTGTGTGAAAAATGGATAATGATATTTTTAGCCTAGACCCATCGGAGGGGCAGTAGGGAACTTTGTGAGATAAGCGAAAATGACTCTAGGAATTCACTGCACGACCCCCAGGCACCACGAAGACTCTTGGTGCAAGAACATGTCGATGCTGTGACAATGATGACGATAGGCTCATCGCAGTAGGAGAGCATGACAAAGAATTTGGGCATGACAAAAAACTTTGGGATGAAAGGATAATCACGTGAGGACTTGTCGCTCGATAAACTAGCTTGTGGCCAATTTCGCTAGGTTCCAAACCATGATTTAAGACAGAAAAAACATAGCAATCTTGATTGACTAGGTTTACGACATAACTGATGGCAATCATCTTTCCCGCGATGCAAAAACTCAGGGCTTGCAATAAAAATCACAGACGACGCGCAAAATTGGATGGTAAAACACGCAAAATGGCTCCCCTTTATAACTGAATGAGTGAGGGATGGAATCATGACCGAGGACACTGAATCCATGGTGACAAGAAGTTTTGAAGAAGGATGAAGATTTGCGCAGCGCACTCGCGCTACGGGTACACTTCAGAGTATGTAAAGTACAGATGATAAGAGCTGTAGAGTATACATGATATGAGCACCGTGATTTCTTATCCTTTATGACTTCATAATGAGGTGATGATGGTCGTTATATCTGTCGAGGTGACCCTTACTATAACAACTTTCCTCGACCTTTGGCACGTAGAATCCCTCTTTCTGACAGGACCCGAACGTTTGGGAAAAAACCTTTATGATTTACACATGTTTAATTATGATGCCCTTTCCCGACCCCAAGGGCCAGAATGACCACTTGCTGACTTCAACCCATTCGTTGTTTAGTACCTAACCTCACATGATTTGATACATGGACCATGACTCATCTAGGACTAAGTCTAACTAAAAAAAAAATGACAACACTAACAAATGGCTCCAACATGGATGCTATCCTCCTGGCGAGGTGGAAAATAAAAACAAACCAGGTGCCTGGCCATTGGGATTTATTTGATTTGCAGACTCTAAAACAACAAAAAAGACTCACCCTAGACCTTCTTGACATAGTTACGTCTAGACTCAACATAAACTTAGGGCCTTCGCTCCGAGCTTCAATTTTTTGCTGACATATTGACTCACAACGCTTCTTTGAAAACATAAAAATGACTATTTACAATGACATGAAAACCTAAATAGACCATACTAAACCAGACAGTGTTTAAGGAACCTGCCATATACAGGCCCCCCACCAGTGAGTTATCCATTAAGCTCTTGTAGCAGATATGTGTTGTTCCTGTGATACGTGACAATCCTGAATGGTCCCATCCAAAGATGATCAAATTTTCCATGCTTCCCTTTGTCTTCATTCCTCGCATCCCACTTCAACACCAGATCATTCACCCTAAGATATTCCTTCTTGGAGTTCTTGTCACAAATATTCTTCATCCTGTCTTGGTGAAGCTATGATCGGTCAAAAACCTACTCCCTCATCTACTGCGCGTGAACCAATTGATTTATCCTCCTCTGAGTGTCATTTGGTTCAGCCTCTTGTTCCTGCAGCAACTTCCTAACGGGAAATCCTAGCGAGGTGGGGAAAACTGCCTTTTCTCCATATACAATTTGGAATGGTGACGTGGAGATGGAATTTTTGGTAGTGATTCTATCAACCCATAGCGCGTAGATAAGCTTCTTCTGCCAGGCCTTCTTGTTGTCCTGTAGGATCCTTTTAATAATCCTGGTTAATCTTTTGTTGGATGATTCCGCCAATCCATTACACTACGGGTAATAATCCATAGAATCTCCTAGGGTTATGTTGTAATCGTTACAATACTTTTCCATCTTCTTGGAATTGAATGTTGCTGCATTATCCGTGATGATCGTGATAGGGCACCCGAACCTAGATAGGATATTGGTCTCCAAAAACTGAATGATAACCATGTCGGTAGCTTGCCGTGTGGGGACCACTTCAATCCATTTGGTGAAGTATTCTGCGGCTGTTAGTATCCATATATGCTACATCGAGGATGGCAGATGGATATATCCTATAAAGTCCAGACCCCATTGTATGAACAATGCTTCGACAGAGATGGATTTCAACGACAAAGGTTACAACTTTCTCTTTCCATCAAATATCTAATATTCGTGGAAACTGGAAACTTCCTTGTATACATATGTGAAAATACTGGGCCAATAATATGATGCCCTCAAGATTTTATGCGCAGTGGTTTTCCAATAATGATGCCCCCGCAGTCCCCTTTGTGGAACTCCCTGATAGCTCATTCTGTGTCTTCTTCTAGCAAACAATTTAGCAAGATTCCTCCCAGATCTTTCCAATATAGAGAGTTATCTAGGATGCAAAACTTAGCAACCTTCAACTTTAAAAACCTAGCTTTGGTTTTGATTAACCCTCGAGGGGCTTGTGAATTCCTCAACACATAAATGATGTCATTGTACCAGGGTGAATCGAAGAATTTCAGAGATACCTGTGGGACTGCTTCTTCTTGAGGGTTCTCTGACAGATTAAAAATGAATTTTATTCCCAAAAAATCATAGTTTGACTACGCCATCAATTTGGCGAGCCCCTGACCCTTAATCATCTTTTTGGGCTTGATTTCGAGGTCATATTCCAACATAACTGCTATCCATTTACCTCTTCTCCCCTTCGGGTCAGGCTGAGTCAGGATATCCTTGAAGGAATTGCTAGGCATGTAAGCAATGATGCAGGAATGCAATATATAAGTCCTGAATTCTTTGAGGGATTTCACCAAGGTGTATGCTTGTTTTTCCATGATATCGTACCTTAGTGGGGAATATCTCAATGTCCTGCTAAAATAGGCTATAGGATTTTTGAAATTCTTCTCATCCTTCTGTAAGAGTACACCAATGATGGTGTGCTCTGAGGTGAAGGAGAATAAGATACAATCCTTTGAGAAATCCATGCTGGCTAATATAGGATCTTTGGTCAACGCCACCTTGATGTCTTCAAACGATTTCCTAGCATCGGGGTTACATTTTATCTCATTACCCTTTCTGAGAATAATCGTGATGTGATTTATAATTTCAACTAGATTCAGAATGAACCTCCTCAGAAAATTCACCTTTCCTAGGAAGGACTATACCTCTTTCTTGCTCCGAGGAGTGTTGATCTTCAGAATCCCTTCCACCCTGTTGGGGTCTATCTTTATGCCTTCCTTCTTTTTCATTCCAAAATTTGATTTTTTTGGATTTAAAGATATGCCAAACATTTTTCATTTCTGGAAAACCTTATTTAGATGCTCAAGATGTTGTTCACCGGAGTAAGAAAATACTATGATGTCGTCCAGGTAGATCATGAAAAAATTGTCTTTATCCTCAACAAATGTTATATCCATATCCCTTTGGAAAGTAACTCTAGGGTTCATAATGTTGAAATAATGTAACTACAAAGATTATTCTTATTATTATTGATATATTATTCATGGGATCAATCCCCATTGTGGATTGATCATGTCGGTTATTGTATTAGGACCAAATCCCCTTTTGTGGATTGGTCAACAGACAATTGTAATAGGTAGAATAAGAATTCGGCCCCAACAGTTATTATTGAGACCCAGAAATATAATAAAGGTGGGTTTACCCACCCAGAGTGAGAAGTCGGCCCTGCTAGTAAGGACACTTCACACGTGCCAGACTTGTATATATAGAGAGGCCAACGCCTCACTTTGACACACAACTCACTTGCTTATTCCGAGAGGCAAGTTTCGATTTACCAGTTGGAGAGAGAGAGAAGAGTGGCACATATTTTGGAGAGGACTTTATGTATTGGTTTGATTTATCTCTTGACATTGTATTGACAATCTATAATAAGGAAGTTTTACTGGGTTTTCTTCCCCTAGAGGGTTTCCCAGAATAAATGCTGTGTCTCTTGTGAATGTGTATTTCTCAGTGATCTTGTTCTTATGTTGCTGTTATCTATTGAAATGCAAAGAACTATAATAATGGCATAAACATTAACATGGTATCAGAGCCAACCTGAAGGAAGCATATTTCACAAGAGAAAAACGTCACTGTTGTCGTACCTGCAAATTAGGGTTTTTCAAAAGTGAAGCTTTTCAGCTCCAAAACCACCTAGAAAGTTGTTCCCTCCCCCAAGGATCATTTTGGCACCTTCAGCGCACCTTTTCAGTGGCTGGATCTCCCAAAAAGTGAAGCCCTATTTTCACAAAGTACCAGAAGTACCAGAAAACCAGAGTACCAGAAGTATCAGAGTACCAGAGGTACTAGAAAACTAGAAGCACCAGTCTAGAAATCCGCAGATCAATTTTGGAAAGGAAAAAGTTGGATTTTCTCAGATCCAAGTACACCAGGCTACTCACCTCAGCCAAGCGCACCTCCTGGTAAGGTCAAAAATTGATTTTAAGCATTTTTGTTTTTGGTCATTTTTCATAGCCCCAAGTACAAGATGTCTGCAAGCACAAAGCTTGTTGAGAAACTAGAAGGCATAGACAAATTCTGTGCCTAGAAGTATAGGATCGGTCTGATCCTTGCAGAGAATGACCTATAAAGGTTCATCAAAGCAGAAGTGTCGGAACCCGAAGATGTCGTAGAGAAAGAAAAACATCAAAATGACTCAATCAGGGCTCAAAGAATCATTGCAGATTCAATCAAAGACCACCTGATCCCTTATGTATCATCCAAGAACACTCCAAAAAAGATGGTTGATTCTCTAAGAAAATTATACGAAGGAAATAACATCAACCAAAAGATGAACCTAAGATCTCAATTGAAGAATACGAAGATGTAGAAAGGAGAAACGATTCAAGAATATTTCTCCAGAATCTCAGAGATTAAAGAACAGTTAAAAGCAATTGGAGACACCATAGATGAAGACGAATTCATAATGACGGCCCTAAATGGTCTTACAAGACCTTGGGATGAATTCATTCAAACAATATGTGCCAGAGCCGTGAAGATGTAGTTTGATAGCCTATGGGAAGAATGCATCCAAGAAGAGACAATGGTAGCTAACCATGAAGCACTACTAGCAAGGGATGATGATCAAACCCTAGTTACTCATACAAAAGGAGGAAGGAAGAAACCCTACTTCAAAAGGGAAACTCATAGAGAGCCTCAACCATCAAACAAATTCAATAACAAAGAATCTCATCCAAGGAGATTTCAGAAGAAAGGACAACGCAAGGAAAGATATCTCTCATCCATACAATGCTATCATTGTGATAAGATGGGACACAAGGAAAATTCTTGTCCAGTCAGACGAGAAGAATACAAGAGGAAACATAAGAGGCAACATGCCCACATAGTCGAAGATGAAGAGCCACCTACAAAGATGATCAAGGACCATGTCTTGATCTTGGCCCTCTCAGGATCGATAACACCTGGAGAGGACACATGGCTCATTGATAGTGGTGCATCAAATCACATGAAGGGTAAGAGAAGTACTCTCTCTTGTATTCATAAGTTTTCTCAGAAAGTGACACTTGGAGATGATTACCAATATCCCATCAAGGGAGTGGGAGAATCAAACTACAATCTAGATTCATAAAACTCAATAAAGATGAAGGACGTACTCTATGTACCAGGCTTGAAGAAGAACTTACTTTCCATATTAGCTTTAGATAAGAAAGGCTATAGAGTTGCCTTTATAGATGGAGAAGTTCTTAAGTGGGCTATAGGAGAAACCATAAATGAAGCAATCTTCATTGGAAATGAAGAAAATGGATTATATAAGCTAAAGGGTCACCCAGAGACTACCATGACCCATGCCATTGAAAACTCATGCGAACTTTGGCATAGAATATTAGCCCACATCAACTACAAGGCGCTACCATACATATGAAAAGCTGTCACAGGTTTACCAGAACTCAAGGTTGATCAAGAAGGCATATGCAATGGATGTGCGCAAGGGAGGAATATCAAGAACCCTTTTCCAAAGAGCGACAACAAAGAAGAAGGAGTACTGGAACTCATTCATTCAGACGCGTGTGGCCCAATGCCATCATCCTCCATTAGTGGGTATGTATACTATGTATCATTCATTGATGACTATTCTCGCAAGACCTGGATATATTTCTTGAAATCTAAAGATGAAGTATTCAACAAGTTCAAAGAATTCAAAGCCTTGATAGAGAATCTTTCTAAAAGGAAGATTAAGATACTCAGGTCAGATAATGGAGGATAATATACCTCAAAAGAGTTCGTGAACTTATGCAGAGATGTTGGGATCAAGAGGAAACTCACTACTCCCTATAATCCTCAACAAAACGATGTAGCTGAAAGGAAGAACCGAATAATTATGGAAGCTGTAAAGACCATGATCCATGATCAAGATCTTCCTATGTGCTTATGGGCAGAAGAAGCAATGGAAACTATTTATGTGCAAAACTAATTATCCGATAGCGCACTTGGGTTCAAAACCCCGGAAGAGATGTTCACCAGAAAGAAGCTAGAGGTAAGCCATCTCAAAATATTTGGCTACCCAGTCTTCATACACATTCCGAAAGAGAAAAGAAACAAGATGGAACCCTCCGGAAAGAAGGGAATATTTGTGGGATACTGTGAGGTCTCCAAGGCCTTCAGAATCTACATACCAGGTCACTGCCACATTGAGATTAGCAGGGACGTGACCTTTGATGAAGAAGCAACACTTAATAAATCAAGAAGATGCCAGCTTGAAGAAGTATATGAAGAGGAACCCGTAGTTCATAGGATTGCAGAATCCATGAGGAAAGTTCCTAGAGCTGCAGAACCAGTGAGGGAAGTCGTAACTTCCACTAATGAGGAAACTCCTGAAGACCATGATATAACAGAAGTTCAATAACCTCCTCAAATGACCTTCTCCCCAAAAAGAAAGCCATCTTGGGCAAGAGAGCTTATTCAAGATGGAGAGAAGTATGGTGTTCCAGAAGGAACCTCGAGACAGGTGAAAAGACCAAAGCCATTCTCTAGTTACACGACTTTGATGTGTGATCTCCTAGATGAGGAACCTACTTGCTTTGAAGAAGACATTAAAAAGAAGGAATGGGCAGATGCCATGACAGAGGAATACCAATCCATAATAAATAACGATGTATGGGAAATAGTTCCCAGACCAAAAAGTAAGGATGTGGTATCATCAAAATGGCTCTTCAAAATAAAACATGGTGCTGATGGAAGTATTGAGAAATATAAAGAAAGATTTGTCGCTTGTGGCTTTTCCCAGAAAGAAGGCATTGATTATGAAGAGACATTCGCTCCTGTAGCCATATACACTTCGATTAGAACCATCATAGCTCTTGTAGCTAAGATGAAATGGAAGTTTCACCAGATGGACGTGAAGACAACTTTCCTGAATGGTGTTATCAAAGAGGAAGTGTATATAGAGCAACCCCAAGGATTTGAGGTTGAAGACAGGAAGTCTCATGTCTGCAGATTAAAGAAAGCCTTATACGGATTGAAGCAAGATCCTAGATCTTGGTATGGCCGTATAGACAATTTATTGACAAGCTTGGTATAGCCGTATAGGGGGAGTATATGTGTTCCTTGCTTCTGACCTCGCTGTTAGACGTAAAGAAAGATGATTCCTTGATTTTGACCTCGCTGTTAGATGTAAATCAAGATGATGTGTGTGTTCCTTGCTTCTGACCTCGCTGTTAGACGTAAAGCAAGATGATGTGTGTGTTCCTTGCTTCTGACCTCGCTGTTAGACGTAAAGTAAGATGACTCCTTTCTTCTAACCTCGTTGTTAGATGTAAAGCAAGATGATGTGTGTGGTCCTTGCTTCTGACCTCACTGTTAGACGTAAAGTAAGATGACTCCTTGCTTCTGATCTCACTGTTAGACGTAAAGCAAGATGATGTGTGTGTTCCTTGCTTCTGACCTCGCTGTTAGACGTAAAGCAAGATGACTCCTTGCTTCTGAACTCATTGTTAGACGTAAAGTAATATGATGTGTGTGTTCCTTGCTTCTGACCTCACTGTTAGACGTAAAGCAAGATGACTCCTTGCTTCTGACCTAGTTGTTAGACGTAAAGCAAGATGATGTGTTCCTTGCTTTTGACCCAATTGTTAGACGTAAAGCAAGATGATGTATACCTTGCTTCTGACCTAGTTGTTAGACGTAAAGCAAGATGTGACTTACACTGAGCTACCAGCTTAACAACTGTGACATAGAGCCAGTTTAGTACTGTGATGGGCCAGCCTAGTGCTGTGATGAGGTATCACTTTATACTGATACATATTGATGCAAATGATGATGACATTCTTTCGAGAATGATGATGTTTCCGATGAAGAAAACTTTCGATGACTTATAGATATGCCAACCAATGTTCCAAGATGATATTGATGATACTGTCCTCCTGATGCCACTGATGATGCATACCTCTCTCACTTGATGCTGTTGAAGAATACCCTTCTTGTTAAGGGGGAGTGTTGAAATAATGTAACTACAAAGAGTATTCTTATTATTATTGATATATTATTCATGGGATCAATCCCCATTGTGGATTGATCATGTCGGTTATTGTATTAGGACCAAATCCCCTTTTGCGGACTGGTCAACAGACAATTGTAATAGGCAGAATAAGAAGTCGGCCCCAACAGTTATTATTGAGACCCAGAAATATAATAAAGGTGGGTTTACCCACCCAGAGTGAGAAGTCGGCCCTGCCAGTAAAGACACTTCACACGTGCCAGAATTGTATATATAGAGAGGCCAACGCCTCACTTTGACACACAACTCACTTGCTCATTCTGAGAGGCAAGTTTCGATTTACCAGTTGGAGAGAGAGAGAAGAGTGGCACATCTTTTGGAGAGGACTTTCTGTATTGGTTTGAGTTATCTCTTTCCATTGTATTGGCAATCTATAATAAGGAAGTTTTACTGGGTTTTCTTCCCCTAGAGGGTTTCCCAGGATAAATGCTGTGTCTCTTGTGAATGTGTATTTCTCAGTGATCTTGTTCTTATGTTGCTGTTATCTATTGAAATGCAAAGAACTATAATAATGGCATAAACATTAACACATAATACTGAAAGGAATCTTTGCATACATGAATGTACCCCATGGTGTCGTAAAGGCTGTCTTTTCCCTGTCGTCCGGGTGTACCATGATCTGATTGTAACCGGAAAAATTGTCCAACATCGACATCTTCTAGGATCCAACTACCTTCTGCAGTATGTAGTCCATCTTAGGAAGAAGGTAGTTGTATTTGAGGGATACTCTGTTTAGGTTCCGAAAATCTACGCATAACCTTATTTCGCCGCTCTTCTTCCTTACAGGAACAAGGTTGGCCACCCATTTTGAAAATCTCAAAGAAACAATAACTTTGGCATCAAATAGTTTCTTTACCTCCTTTTCGATCAATGACAACAACAGGGGATTGATTCATATTAGCTTTTGATTGAAATGTTTTTGATCTTCTTTGATAGGAATGACATGCTGAATCACTGTAGTGTCATAGACTTTCAAGTCTTCATAACTCCACGCAAAAACGTCAGGAAAATCCTTCATGAGGTTGATATATCTCTGTTTGATCTCCGGACCTAGTGTCTTTGATAATTTGATTATATTTGGATTCTCTTGGGTCCCTATGTTGCAATCCTCGACATCTTCATCATTCGCAGTGATCTTGGGATTTCTGGCTACATCATTTTCTTCGAACAAATTTTCTAATGGAACCAACACTTTGGGGATGATATTGTTCTTTAGCTACACTATATCCCTTCAAACTATATGGTTCTGAAAGGGCGCATTGTCACTGCGCACAACTACGTCTTCATATTCTTAGCAACAACATTCATCATCGAGGTTTACATTAACGAACTCGTCGCTCATTTGGAGGAACCTCTCCACCTGTTTTTCATCTTCAAACACCTGCCAATACTTGATATTATTAGGTATTGCGTGCCTGTGTTTGAATTCAATTTCATACTTCCTGTTGGGAAAAAATGGAGTTTTAAACACTGAAGCTGAGGGTGGCTAGGGAGTCCGCAATTTGGTTCTGTCCTCTGTGGATCACTAAAAAATTATACTCCGAGAAATCTTCGAGGAGGTCCAACACTAGATTCCTATATGCTCTCAGTCTGGGGTGTTTGGACTGGTATATACCCTTCACTTGATTTATGATGAGCTCAGAGTATCCGTGCACTGCTATCCTCTTAGTGCCCAATTATTTCAAATATCTCAGATCCAAGATTAGTGCATCATACTCAACCATGTTATTTGTAAAGGAAAAGGTGAGCTTCTAAGAGAATATCTTCGTGCCCACTTTAGGAGGGCTGATCCATACGCCGACTCCAACACCTTCCTTGCTGACAACCCTGTTAAAGCTCATATTCCACATTTCATTTTCCACACGGTTTCTTTGATCTGCGCACTCATTTGCTCGATGCACAGCTTTATCTTCAACAATCATGATGGTTGTCGGTTCCTCCCTTTAAAAACTTAAGACATTGTAAAAAATAGAGGAGCCGATCTCGGTTTCTACAGAGTAGATAGGATGATTGTTCGGTTGGGTCACGCTACTCACCATGTACTTGAGTAGCACTTCTCTGTACAGTCTTATTTCTTGGTCAAAAACATGGATGGTGGCATAAGACATATCCATCTGCAGGGTTCCCTTTAATTTTGCGGTCCACGATCTGGATAATAACAGGCCGGATTTTGGAGGGATGTTGGCCACCACCACGTCCATGACCAGATTTTTGATGGAATTTGAGATAAAGACATGACCAAATATTTAATTAGACCTAAACATTTCACCTTTCTTGAGTCGAAAGAGAAAAGATCCTTATAAGGTCTGGTGATGTCCAAACCTAAATCATCCATGACCACCTTCGACATGAGGTTGTGCGACGCGCCTGAATACACCATGGCGTTATGCAAAGTCATGTCATGAATTTTGAGACTGACATAGAAAGGAGGGACATCCTCAGTATCACTAGTTTCTTCTATGCACGAACCAAATAAGATGGCCGGGTGGTCGTCTTGGATGTTTAGGGTTTCAGGAGTTTCCTCCATATTTAACATCTTAATGATCTGGTTCCTATATTCTCCCTTCTTGATTATCTCATTAAAAGGAATATAGATTTTGATTTTGGCCATTTCGTCTCAAAATTAAAATGGGGAGGAGCTTTGTCTACCTCTTTGATGCCCGTTTCCTTACTCGCCTTAGGTGTTCTCTTTAGGGATTCTTCCTTTGATTTTCCTTTCTCCATCGCATCCCTCACTATATTGTATTTCTTTGGTTGGTTTGGAGAAGGGGTATCCACCTGCGGTTCTTTTGTGGGATTCGTCTGTTGAGGCTCTGCAAAAGTCTTTATGCTTCTGAGGTTGTATTGCTTTTGAAACTGCATGATTTCATTGTGATATCCTTTCTTGAACTCCTCGATTTCTGAGGACAACACATCATCAATATCCAACATGATACCATCCTTTGCAACCATGAATTGATTGTGTTCCCCCTTTGTTAAGAATATGCGTGTATTCGTTTCATCACATCAATGCATATGGTCCTGGACCATCTGATCAAAATCTTGATTCACGTAGTTGTTTTGGAATGGAGGTCTTATTTGTTGATCACCTTGCTCTCTATGGTCCCTCTTCCTGATTTGCTGGACCAGATCCCTTCTAAAGTTTTGATTTATGGGTTGGAAGTCATTTTTCTCCTTGGTGGCGGGCTTGTTCTCCATGGAAATCTTTTCCATCAGCTTGTCCATAGTCTTCATCATCAAGTAAAAATTTTCATCTGACAATCGAGACGTAGAGGGATGAACGTCTCCTTGGGGTTTCTTTCCATTTCTGTCAAATCTTTGATTGATATTTACCGATGCCATCAAATTTACTTCAAATTCTATTGCATCGCTCATCATAGTGCCTAAATTAGCAGATTTTATTTCTCTCAGCAGCAAGGCGAAATCGCTATGAAAGGAATCGATGTATTGAAACTGCGCAACTCGGGGAGGTGGCTAGACTTATGTGGGGATCGAGTTGTAGAACTACATGAATCGTGCCGAGAAATCTTGCACCGTTTCCCCTGGTGCTCTCTTCATATTGTTTTACTACGTTAGTAGTTGTATAGGATTCTTTTTGTCTCCCCATATGGCAAGGAATGATGCTTCAAACACTGTGAAATCAGGGATGCTTGTTTCTTGAAGGGCCTTAAACCACTTCCTAACCTCCCCTAAAATACTCTGCACAAACAACCTCATTTTCATGTCCTCATGATCGACATCCTCAAGGTCAACAAATCATTGAACCAATCCAAGTGATTTTGGGTAGAGGCATTTCCTTCGACATCATACAACTTGATCTTCTAATTATAGTTCTGGGGAAAATCATGCAGTTGGGATGGCAGGGCAAGAGGGGTGAATTTGGAGGCCATGAATCTAGGATGGTTTGGAATTGGTGGAATGCTCTGAGTGGGGATTACAACAGCTTGCGAGATTTTATTTGGTATCAAAGATTGAAACCTCTTCTCATCAAAGACTATCTCATCCAAGCAGGTTTCTGACTTAGACTTGAACATGGTTTGTTCGAACAGTGTATCAAAATCAAGGTTGTCGATTATTTGTACAACATCCTTGGGTAAGGATAGGTTTCTGTCCAGGTAGTAGAATGGGTTTGGCACCTGTTCCTTTTCCCTTCACAAAATCTTTTCGAGATTAGACACGGGTGCTACAGGGTTTAGATCAAGATTGGCTCTAGTATAAACTGCCTTTGGAGCCATGATTTCTGAGTTGTACTAATCTATTCTACTGGTCTCATTCACTGGAGTCACTGGGGTAAAGGTTTAAACCAATATAGATGTTCGACCCACTGTTACCCTCAGGGGTCAAAACTGCAACTTTAGTCATTCTCCCAGGGAAAGTTTTATTCAATTTCATCCCAGACAACATCGTCAAAATGTTAGCACTCTATAAATTTGTTTGGCTGAGAAAAAAAATGACAGAGGTAACCTACAAACCAAATTTAAGACCGGAAACTATCCTTTCCGATCTAGAGAGGGCTCTCTCTGAGACTTAGTCTCTAACAAATAATGGCTTTGAATTGTCAGCTAGGTTTACTGCGTTCGTGCAGTTTTTCTGGGTATGTTGGCAAGGGAATACAAAACCTTGGACCATGGAGTCAAATTCCAGAAAGCAAGAGAAATGAATGACTTGGTAACTAAAACTTGAGAGGATTAAGGATAAGCAGGCAATGGTATTTCAGGTCAAATTCATTGTGTGTGGAGAGAGAAAAATACATAAAGCAACTTAGAGCACCATTGGAGATGAATTCTAAATTACTTAGAAGAAAACATAGGAGTTTAAATGGCAAAATATAGAGCACCGCGAGATGAATTCTAGACTTATTAAACGTTTTGATTTAAATAGAATACAAACTTGGATATACAAAAAACATGAAACTCATACATAAGAGAGATCACAATACATCAAACCACCACCATTAGAATCTTTTCATCAAAGTCTCAGGACCTTTGCATTATATTTCAATCGGGTTTGAAAGTTACATTCGACAATTACTGTCTACACTACTTTGCCAACCAACTAGGCTTACATTGAAAAGATGAAATATATAGAAAAAGATGCGCCCCTTGGGCTGCCATGCCCCCAACCACTAGTCCTAGAATGCCAGCTCTGGTTATTCTCTGCCAGATGATCTTTCAAATGGCACTTACTAAAAATAGAAAATTCCCTGCATCCAATCATGTCATAACCGACGTCTCTACCATGATCCTTTAGTCATCGAAGAATTCCATCATTAATAAGTGATGTGTCGACGTTTCTCCTTTGGAGGGTCACCTGAAAGATCAAATACTTTGTCAGACTTCTACCACCCAATGTAACGAGCTTTGATCGATGCTGCATGATCATTGGATGTGGTGTGCATGTGGTGGGTTTGTATTGCGGGTGATTGTGGATTATCACTTGTGTTTTCCAGATGGAGACGACAGCCAGGGGACCACACATATTTTTCAAAACTCTTGTGTGTTCCCCCTACACTTGTCCTTCTCGATAGGTGGGTTTTTCAGTCTCTGTGCGACGTATATCCATGACACGGATACCCGTCAGGTTCCTTGCTTCCCAGAATGAGGCAGGACACTGGGCAGGAGGCATTCTGCACCATGTTCAAAAAGAAAAAACAAGGTCGGGTCAATTATGCTTCTGGACTTACTTGCAGTCTTGATATTCTAAGAATTTTACTGAGGGACCAGTTGCGCCTTTTCAGGTTATTTACCTATCTTCGCAAGACCTCATTTCCCTTCAGTTTTGTTTGAGCACTGGCTAGAGTTGCACAACTTTTTTCCATGGCCGATCAACATTCCCTGAAATGCTCTGCGATTTTCTCTTGTGACATTCTCTATTCCTTGCACAAATGGATGATCATGTCTTGCGCTACTATGAGCTGTCTCTTGAGCCAATTCACATTCCCTTCTTGGCTCTACGACGCTGATGTCTTGATTACCCTTTCCACTAACTTCTTTCTAAATTCCATGTTCTCCTGGTACAACTCGACGATAGCGAGCTGCACTTACTTTAGTTGTTGTGACAGCTCCCGACAACCGATGCTTTCAGTGCCTAGCCTCCTCTGTCTATCACAGATTTGCCGGCTTGAACCCTCGATAGGCTCTAGCCGAACAACACGCATGATTAACTTCTCAGCAACAGATTGGGTGCATGGTTCGTTTGGAGCTTGGACTTCCCCAGGCTCCTTGTTTTTCTTTGGCCTGCCTCTTTTCTGGGTACTGGTTACGACAACATGCAATGCATAACAAGTGCAATATATTTTTTTTATGCAGGAAAGTAACAACGAAAAATAATCAATCAACGCAAATCAATGACAAACACAATGCACATAATTCAGGAAACAGACAATCATAATGTCCTATCATACTAGCACATCATGCAACTGGAAGCAACATACGACAATCAATTAGACAAAAAAAAAAATGATTACCCGCCCGTCCTACCCTACAAGGTTAGGACCTCTAGGACACATAAGGATTGCTTAAGCCCAAGTTCCCATCGATTTTGACCATTTAAGCTCTCAAGGCTGGTGACTGTTCTGAGGAACAAGGACGTGTCTACATCCCGCCCATCACAAGCAAGACCATGCTTACTAGGATAAAAGAAACATCAATCAATCCAAACACAACAACTTTAAAGACACAAGTAGCTAGAACCTTTACGGCGAGTGAGAAACCAATGACATTAAAACATTACAAAACCAAGTACAAACATCAATTACAATGAAAAACCACACCCACATCGAGAAGCACAAGACTCAATGCTAGGTTATCATACACATTTGTCTCTCAAGCACACCTTGATCCCATCATAAGGAATCATGCCGCCACCATGCGAAAAGCGTGATTGTAACTAAGGTGCAATCTTAAATACTCACAAATACTTAAACTCAAGACACAATCACGAAACGCCAGGAACCCCAAACTTAATTGTCATAACTTATAATGAAATATATAACGAGAGCACTCTATTCAATCAATGCTAACGATGCGCAAGGTAACGACATTCCATACAGGACTAAATTTTTTCAACAAAAACTCATAATTAAATAATTACAAATTCAAACAAATGATTCCACTAACAACATCAAGGATTCAATAAGTCCTTAATCGGTTCCCTGTTGTGAAAACAACTAAAACTTCTATAAAGCGATAATCATAGTACTGCCAATTAAAACAATTAAGACTATTGTAAATAAATTGAACTATTATTAGGAGATAACACATTAATATAATTATCCCTTAAGCCTGATGTAAAAGTGAGTAAGACTGTTAAACTGCAATAACACACTAATAAAATTTAACCATTATGAGAGTTGCAAAACGAGTGAATTATTAAACTATTGTAAAAAGATTAAGTTATAATGAGCGATAATCACACTATCATGGTTAAACCTTAAAACTGTTACATAAAGGCACTCACTGATATGAAGGGATAATCACAATGACAGATCCCCTGCCATAATTCCAGCTGCCATGATCATGATATAAAAATATTCCTAAACTACCGAATCGCTGGAAACTCTAACCACTAATTATTTAAAATCTCTTTGTGATATTCAAAATCTCTGTATAATTAATTAATATCTCTGTGTATTTATTAAATCGCTTTGTATTTTTTTCAAACGAATGTTAAAAGATGGGCGCACTTAACCCAAGGATCTCAGAATTAGAACTATTTACACTTTCCAACTATCCGTAAATGGAGACTCACAAAAACAAGAGAATATTTAAATAATTAAAATTGCGGATTAGAAATATTAAATTTTCCCAAGAAATCTCAGAATTCACAGATTTAAAAAAACAAAAGAAATCTTAGAATATGAAGACAAGGGAACCGCCACTGGCCGATAATATTTTTTTTACACAAGAATTAATTCTCCAGGGTCATCGTTGCTATAAAATGGTGCAAACATAAGAATATTTAACTTGTCCCAGCCATTCCTCCGTCATAACTCAACGCTATCAAATAGATAGGATAGTTAATGCATTTCCTGCAATTTCAGGTGGCAGGAAATGAGTGCAACGATTGAATGCTGAGACAACAACAAAGGACGTCGGGAACAACAAGTCACCACTTGCTTGAACAACCTAGCCAATAATTACACAATACAACAATGCACAGTCAAAGGATTCAAATTCACCCCCTCACGCACTCCAATTCTAAGGTTCTGGCCATGGAATAAAATTAAAGGTGAAATTCCAGAATTAAAAAAATGAACACAGTCCCAAACACAAATTCCATTACTTGATCTGTGTGCTAAGGTTCTGGCCACACTAAAAGGAAAAATTTCAGAAATAAAACACATACACCACAATAAACATATACACCATTACAAAATATTGATTGCAAAATTCCCAACCAACCAACTGTAAAACATTACAAGTCAAAGTATTAACGTATGCAATTTTAACATCAACATGTTAAATACCTATAATAGAATCCCTCTGTGAGGAGAGGCATGTCTAAACCTAAAAACACGTCTGGTTAAAAGGTAATCGATTTGAATAGCAACCACGAAGAACAATTTAAACATGCTTTCCCCTAAATCTGAATACATTCTTCTGCATGCCATTCCCTCATAATGCTATAACAATATTAACAATCTGAAGAAGAAAAAAACCCACTTGTCAAAAGGGGTGTAGTTAGAAAGTAAACAAGGGAGTGTGGCCTAGAATGCAAATGCATGTTGCACTACATGCATATGAGTTTTAACCACAACCGTTTGATATTAAAAAAAGGGGCTCTAGATAAAGCCAACATAAGTCTGTAAAATCCACAACCGATCCATACCAAAAGTGGTTCTAATACTAACAAAACACAGACACAACATACTGAAGAGGCCTAGATTCTGACAACATAGATCCAATCCAGAAATAGATAACCTCTAGTACACACCAAACCCTACAGATCTGGATCCAGGAGATCCAGAACTTCAAGTAACTCAAAATATCAATACCCACAACCCAAAAATATCAGGCAAAAACCAAGAGCCTTATACAAAACAAAGCGGATCCAGGATATTTATATACTAACATTTAGAAACAAGTAATCTAACATTTTTGAAGAAAAAAACCTTTTCTGGATTTACCAACGGTGGTGCAGGAACATCGTATCATAAACATCAATCAATATTCATTTACATGTAATTAGAACCAATATACCTTTGGAATTTATACACGTGTACCGTCATCGAAGGTGAAAAAATTGAGTTGTTGTCCCATGCTTGCGCTCCATCCAGCTCCCACTTGCCGACCGCTGAGACCTCACTGGTACCTCCCAGCCAACACCAGGGGTAGTCTTCTTCCCCCTGAGCCCCTCGAGCCACAAAGGGGCCATGCACACATTACCAGAGACTGCTAGCTTCCCATATTGCCTTGCAAGGTCGAGCTACCACTCATTATTCGAGCTGGGTATCCCAACTCCCACAAGATAAATCCAGTCAAGATAATATTTCGGCAGCGTAACCTTACGCAACCAGACGTGATCGATACTCCTCCTCCGCCATTATTTTTATAGAGTTTTCTTAGTGATTACTTTCCCAAACACTCATTAGATTCCTTTTTATTAATTTAATTAGGACAAACCTCCCCCGTACACATGTCACCCGATCCCTTAGTTGCACCAGAAAATCAATTTATTTATTAATTAAATTAGCCTATTTCCCTAACCCACCTAAAAGAGTTCCTAAAAACGCTCCTCAATGTCGCTTTATTCCCTTACATTTCTTAAATGACGTACGCCTTACTTAAAGCCTAGTCTAGTTCACAAATAGAAAGTTCCAAAGGATATATTCTCTACTAAGTTAGACATTCCCCTTTTTCTTTAAGTTTCCCCTTTTCTTTAAGTTTCCCTTGACAAAAACAACCATTTACCCCTTTTAAGAATTAAACCTTCAATAAAAATTTTACTTTAATTATTAATTCTTGAATTTTCTTTACCCCCTTCTTGTTACATGTCCATTTAGATTTTTTTTTGTTTACTTATTCTATATGTTCTAGGTTTTAAATTCACTAGGCTTGGCGACAGTTTTAAGGGAAAAATTTGTTATTAAAATTTACTCATACCCTCATTCATTTTAAGGCCGACCAGGTCCTAAGGAGGCATAGTTTTCTAGGTATTAGGTTCATTAACTTACCATAGTTAAAATCATGACGTTCCCTTCAGAACACACCACATGCTCCAAGGGTGCCACTCGCTTTCATTTTGGTTTTAATTGCGCGACGTGCCCTTCAAGATGCACTACGTGTTCCAAGGGTACCACTCGCCTCTTGACTGAATTTGGTAGACGTAAAACCCCTATAGTCAATACTCCGTCAGACGACCTTGTGGGAGACTAAGGGACTCTAAGGAATTAGGACCCTGTCTTATTGCACGCCCCTTAGAATCATCGTGAGCGACTGTCACAGTTTGCCCTCACGACATCGTGGATCTCTCGAACTAGGTAATCGTTAACCTATAGTCAGAGCCATGATGAGAGTGCTATTAGGCTATGGCAGGGATGCTGCCACACCTCTCCCTCAATGTCTCTAGTTGTCGTGCATGACCCCTTTACTCCAAATGTGAGTCCGGTCGACAAGCTATCATCAACCTGCATCCATCAAGGAAACATGTCAGCTATAACAATCAACATCATAATATCTAGTCATATGTCACATCTGTAATATAAAAAATAGTCAAACCATAATAGTCCACTCCCTGAATCAATCCGGAGTCCAAGGAGATCCATCAATGCCATCGACATCCTCTAACATCCAAAGTCCTGCACACTCAGGAGAACCTAGTCACTAGCACCTGTCGATGTAAATACAACAAAAATAACATATCATCAGATCCACAATATCTCATAATCATAATCAAAACAACCAATCATATAATGAATAGGATCACTTTCATGCAAATGTCCTCAAAGAATAAGTCCACTAAGTGCACGCAAGAGCAGGATGTTACATACACCCCCTCTTGTTTTAAACTTCGTCCCGAAGTTTCACAGTATGTAAGTGCCGAAATAAAGTGTATCATAGTATCATATGTCTAGCTATCAAACAAAAATGGAAACTACTGATGCATATCATATGCATCCTCCCAGGTCACCGATTTCAGACTATAGTTGTCCCACTGGACCTTAACCTGATCTACTGTTTGATGTCGTAGCTTTCGAATGTGATGATCCAGGATGCGGATTGGCTCTGCTGTGAGAGCACCCTCGTTCGATACCTGCAAGGAACTCATGTCAACAACATGTGTAGGATCACTAACATAATGTCTCAAAACAGATACGGGAAAAATATCGTGCATACTCCTCAAAGAATCAGGCAAGGTTAGTCGATAGTCCACGGGCCCCTTTCTTTACAAAATCTCGAAGGTTCCCATGAACCTAGGAGATATTTTAGCACCCTTTCCAAACTTGATCAAACTCTTATGTAGTTTCACTTGCAAGAAGACTCGATCACCAACTTCATAACTACGGTCGACACAATGCACATTGACATAACTCTTTTGCCGATCCTGCGCTTCCTTGATCCTTTGTCATATTGTTTTCATTTGATATTCCATTTCTTGGATTGATTCTGGTCCCACCAGGACCCTATCCTCAAGCCGATCCCAACTCAAAGGCATTTGACACGATCACCCGTAAAGAAATTAAAAAGGTTCCATCTTAATGGTGCTTTGATAACTGTTGTTATATGCAAATTCTACCAGTGGAAAAAATTCTTCCCAATGCTTCTATTGGTCTATCATGTACATACACAACATATCCTCCAATATTTTCTTCATTTTCTCGGTCTTCCCATCTGTCTCTGGGATATATGCGGTACTAAAGTTAAGTTGGGTTCCCAAGGCCTCTTGAAAACTAGTCCAAATTTTTTCTGTAAACACCGATCCTCGATCGGATATAATCCTCTTAGGCATGCCATGCAACATCACTATCTCACCGATGAAAAATCTAGCTATGTCTGGGGCCTGATACGTCGAACGCACAGGAATAAAATGAGCACTATTCGTCAGAGTGTCTACCACTACAAAAATCGAGTCATGTCTCCTTGCCGTCAGTGGCAATCCAACAATGAAATCCATCGAAATGACCTCTCATTTCGATTCTGGAATAACGTGTGGTTGTAGTAATCCTGCCGTATGTCTATGTTCAACCTTCACCTACTAACATTCTAGACATCTTGCCACGTAGTTGACTATGTCTGCCTTCATTCCTTTCCAGAAGAATAAGGGTTTAAGGACTGCCCTCATCTTCGTGACTCCAGGATGAGCCATGTACACTAAGGGGGATATCCTTTGGGTTCCCTAGGGATGTCGTCTAAAAACATAAATGATCCCAGTCCTTTCCCAGTCACCTCAATTCCTCAACTATCAAAAATTTTATTAGTGAGATATGGGACATGTTCTTCTTTGGATGATTTGCTTCGGCTTGGACATTGTTTGCCATTCCTCCTAGACTTTGGTGCAAGAAGAAATGTAAGTTCAACGAATTCTTACATGTGAAATAAATTATCAGTCTAATGTGATGTGGGTATATTCTATCAGACCTTCTTTCACAGGTGAAATACTTTCTAATCACCTTCAGTAGTTTTAGAAAAGGCTCCCACATATATCGACTTGGAACACCCATTATGATTTTTATGTTCAGGCAATTTTGTTTGATAAATTATTCATAGCATAGCATGTCCAAAGGCATGCCCTTAGAACACCTTTCACCACATGAGGGGATCTCCGTCACACTTGACATAGTTTCCTTCATCACCCAGAATGTGATTCCTGCAATAACCGTGTGGAACACATTAAATTTGAGAGAACTGTTCCGCCAATTTCACATTGTATCCTTGGATTTTCTCGCAATAATGCATGCATACGATCTGTTTGAAAGATGCCCTGACATTTGGATCTTCGTCGATCAACGCCAAGTCTTGAGGCTCGAGCCTCACAGTTCTGCCACCTCGTGCCCTCTTCCTTATGTATTGGGATGTCGTCATGGCGCAATGCGTAGTTGTTCTACATGAGTGTCAGTGAAATATGACACCCCCTTCGTGCCACAAATGGATAATGATATTTTTAGCCTAGACCCGTCGGAGGGGCAGTAGTGGAAATTTACATGATAAGTGAAAATGACTCTATGAATTCACTGTGCGGCCCCTAGGTGCCACGAAGACTCTCGGTGCAAGAACAAGTCGATGATGTGACAATGATGACGACAGGCTCATCGTAGTAGGGGAGCATGATAGAGAATTTGGGCACGACAAAAAACTCTGAGGATGAAAGGATGATCGTGAGAGGACTTGTCGCTTGACAAACTAGCTTGTGGCCAATTCCGCCGGGTTCCAAACCATGATTTAAGAAGAAAAAAACACAACAATCTTGAATGACCAGGTTTGCGACATAGCTAATGGAAATTGACTTTCTCGGAGTGAGAAAACTCAGGGCTTGCAAGAAAAATCACAGACGATGCCTAAAATTGCAATGTAAAACACACAGAATGACTGGCCTTTATAACTGAATGGGTGAGGGATGGAATCATGACCGAGGACACTGAATCCATAGTGACGATAATTTTTGAAGCAGGATCAAGATTTGTGTAGCACACTCGTGCGACATGTACACTTAGGAGTGTGTAAAGTATAGATGATAAGAGCTGCAAAGTATACGTGATATGAGCGCTGTGATTTCTTATCCTTTATGACTTCATAATGAGTTGATGATGGTCGTTATATCTGCTGATGTGACCCTTACTCTAACAACTTGCCTCGACCTTTGGCACGTATAATCCCTCTTTCTAACAGGACCTGACCTTTTGGGAAAATACCTTTACGATTTACACATGTTTAATTATGATGCCCTTTCCTGACTCCAAGGGCTAGACCGACGACTTGATGACTTCGACCCATTCATTGTTCAGTACCTGACCTCACACGCTTTGATACATGGACCATGACTCATCTAGGAATGACTCTAACTAAAAAAAAAATGACGACGCTAACATACCCTAAACTGGTGACATTCTTTTCTTCTAATCTATGACAACAAGGAGGCGGTATAGAATTATAATAATGCATAAGGGAAACCTGATAATAAGGTCCGATAACCTCTAGAATTTGATTATATAATTTAGTGAAACATAGATTAAATGCTTTGATAGTCTCACCTGTGTCATAAATTGCATTGTTATAATTTTTCAATAGATCAAGTGGCCTTTGAGGTTGCCCATAAGTGGATTTGAAATAGTAACATAATTCAGCCCACGTAGAAAAGGCCTTTGTGGGAAAGTCAAAATAATCAATAGATGCCTTCCCTTCCAATGAATTGACGAATAACCTCATACATGTGTCATTATCATTATCACCTATGTTATTACATGAATTAGAAAAAGCAATTAAATGCTCATTAAAAGATATAATTCCATTACCGAAAAACTTGGGCAAATGATATTTAAATTTTTCAAGGGAAGTAGTAGCGGGGTTTAAATTTAAAGGTGAAGGTACATGCCATGGAGTAGTATTGGCATATTCTTCAAATTGGAATAACCCATATTTCCGAATTACCATCACTGGATTGGTTGTGGATTGAATCATATTAAAATTACTATACAAGCTTCTCATTATCTGAGAAGTGGAAGCTCGAAAAGTAGAAGCCCGAGACTTGAACCTGAGGTAGAATTTATCGTTTGTTTCCTTGGCGAAAAAATTCATGAAAGGATAGTAACTTCAGTTTCAGAATCAGAACGATATTGGCGAAGTTTCCTATGGATATTTTCCAAGACTTGTTTTTGTCTCCCAATATTGGCCAAAGGATCGAACTCAGGAGATTTTCCCTAGCTCTATGAGAATATTGTAAATGAGTGTTCATAAACAACTCAAGGCTGGGTTGGATTATTTAAAACTTGTCGCTGGCGATTCTCTACTTGTTCTTTTACTTCTATGTCTCGAAACAATGGTATTCCAAGAACATTCAAATTGTTCACGAGTGATAGAAATTTCTAAGATATGGTCAAATAAGCAAGAAACAATGTTAGATTGATCAGAAAATTGAATTTGAATGTCAAGTTGACGGGATGAAGGCAAGGTCATCGGTGAATGAAGGAACACAACTATAAATTTAGAAGAAATATTTTAGGAACACTATAATTTCTAATATGGTTTCCAAAAGACATTGAGTGAAAAACTCTAATGCTTCACACCTGACACTTCAAACCTTATTAGGATAGACGAGGTAAGCAAGATTCTCACCCTTTATTTTTATTTTTCTGACATAAAAAAATGCAATTTTATTTATAAAAGCATCAATGGCGTTACCAAAAAGTAATACACAACAAAAAAATCCAAAGTCTAATGTTAGGTCTTATCAACCCAGATGTTGGAACAAATATTGAAATTTTGGCTTTCGGTAGCTTAGGAGGAAAAATTTTATAGTGTTTAGCTACCGAAAGTGCAGACTTTCGGTAGCTTAAATCTCAGGTTTCATATGCCCTTAGCTGCCGAAAGTGTATCGGCCGAGACCAAGAATTCAAGCATCATGCATCAAGCCACATGGAGGAAGAGCTCATGAGGAGGCACGAAAAAAATGCAATAAATGGAAATAAAATCACTATAATAAGGTTTCACACGAATGCCACGTCACCATTTCGGGGTTTTGGCCATCGGAGGTTCGACCAACATAAAGATTTTTAACCACTGCTCTGTTTCCCGAAACCCAAAATCCCGAAATCGGGTTTTGAGACTTTCGGTTGCTTATAATGCTCCGAAATCGCACTGTTAGCCACCGAAAGCTAGGACTTTCGGCAGCTAAGATACCCTTGTTTTCAGCATGTTAGCCACCGAAATCGCAGATTTTTCCAGTGGATAAACTACCTCAGCAAAAAATCAGTTTTCTCAGCCGTGGAGAGACCGTTTTGTGCACTCAAATGCTTTATTGACATCTAAAGATCCTAATATTTCCATTGGTGCATTCAGATTTTGATTTGGAGCTTGGGAAGGCAGTCAAAAGTCCCCCGAAAGATGAGGTTCGTGGCGTTTTTTACTGTGCTGAGTCATCATTTTCAAATGATGATTCTGAGCGACTCGAATATCATTTTGAGAAACGGTCGGAGGTTTTTGTGCCTAACACATCAGAGATCAATAAAATCCCGCATTTTTCCTATAGGTGTCACAGATTGGGAGAATCGAATCCATCTCCGAGCCCAATTTTTCGGATCTCAAAATTTCCCCGTTTGACACATGTTTTTGAAAGGCAGATATGGGGAAAATGGAAATGGATCTCAGGAAACTGAGAGAGGTTTTTGGTCAGAAAAAACAGATGAAAAAAAAACTCTTTCATTTTATACACAACTGTCACGATTCAAGAGATATAGAACCATAACCGTAGCCCCAGTTTTCAGCAGTTTGGCCCATTTTCTATGGCATAAAGTTTTCGAAATTGATGGTAATTGTTGTTATCTTTTGGGAGGATTTCGACCTCAATACCTACATGAAATGCCTGTTCATTTCTAGAGCGATTTCTTTTGGAATCTAAATCATTTTTCAGTTATTCGAAAGGGGGCAGAAGACATATATTATTGTATCTTCTTGNGGGGAACAACTCGAGAGCCTTTTGGAGGCTGGGTTTGTAATGCATTCCTTTTCAACAAATATAAAACAGAGTGCCAAGAGATTCTACACCTTGTCACTATCTAATTCTGTCTTCTTCCTGTGTTATTGTTTCTGAAGTTTTCATCACTTCTCTTCCTTCCTTCCATTCATTAATTCATCTTGTAATGGTTACAATTATGTGATACTTCTGCTGTAGCTAATTTAAAGCATTCCTTAAAGTGCAGTTTTTCCTGTGTTTTGTCGTGAGTAGAACAAGACCTGCATATTAATTGTTTTGCCTTATTTACAAGTTTTATTTGTTCATAACTTTTCCTCTGTCTTGCTATGAGTAAGACAAGACCCGTGTTCAAATATTTGAAGTTTGGTGTTATTTCTTCCATTGAAATAAAGATTAGACCTATCCGAATTACATACCTAAATCTTTGTTTCAGTTTTCTTCATCTCTTATCCTCTATCCATCTTCTTTATTAAATCAGTTAGACAAACGATGTCATGCCTCTTCGTTTCTGATCTATAAATGAGTGAAGGGCATGTTTCAGACCTAGTTCTAGAAGCCTCTTATCACTGATCAATCAACAAATTTTATTTCATTTAAAATGTGCTAAGGCTTGGCTCTATTACAGCCTAGAGTCAACTCTTGCGACAACACCAGACTCAAAATTCACTGGCCTATATTGCCAGATATCCAAAAAAAATACAATCCATAAGTTCTTACATGAGTAGATTCAAAAAAATTGCCGGGCTAATAGTTGACAAAAGAAATACATGATTATGTTTGATTTCGAGTTCTACTTCTTGTCACCATCAATTATGGTAATGATGGAGCCTTTTTCTTCTTCCCAACTATCATCCAAAATTATTTGTCAGATGGTGATGTCATTACTGATTCAACCATCCCCATATTTCCATGATATGAAGTGCTTGTGTTCTTTGCTACTTCGTCTTTGTCGGCCTCATCTTTCCAACTTTCTAGAGGATGGGAGTTGGGGAGAACCTATATTTCTATTCTTGGATCAAGAGAGTCTGAAACCTTATTCTTTGTATGGGGGATCAGATCTGATTGAATCAGAGGAGTCTCCTGGGAAGACACAACATTGGAACGGGGCATCAAATTTTCAGATGTGGAAGAGTCACGTCTCGAAGAATCTGAGTCTTGAGAATATTTCCAATTAATTTTTGTAATTAGTTGGTGGTATTCATTGGATCCATCCCACCAGGTTGATTTACGCTAGTGCTTCCCAACATTTCTGCTTCCCTTAGTGCATTGTGCTTCTATATGCACTGTTTCAAAAAAATATCTACATCGCAGGGAAATTATTTCATAGTCCAACTTTGGGTCCAAGAGTAGTTTTTGCAAGTCAAAATAATTTATGTTGGAAACCATTTACTAAAGTCCATTTCCAGACAAATTATGGAATATGAAGTTATGTTATGGTTTTTAGTTTCTTTGCTTTCAAAATGATACTTCCCTAATGTTGATCCAATAGATTTAAGAGAAGATGTGACCAAAATATGCAAGGGAAGATTCAGACGTCTGACCCAGACTATAGAAGAAGAGAGAACATTAGTCAGAGCATTGAAACAAGGAGTCTAGGGAATCATACACAAACTTAAGTTTCCCCAAAACCAAGGGAAAGAGTTAAGAATCAAATCCCTATATTCTGCAAGATCGAACTCGACGATGAAGAAACCCTTTGGAAAAGGGTGAATGAACATATCTTTCTTTATCAAAGGTTTCCAAAGAGAAGAGATCCAACCATTGAGATCCACCAACCACGACCAAAGACCATTGAACCGACAAACTAGAGCGTTTTCCTGATAAAATTCTTCCTCATCTTCAACTTCCTGACCCATGAGAAGAGAAATCACTAAGGCTTCTTGAACCGAGAAAGAGACAAAGGGTGAAGGATGAGCAAAGATATGAGATTTAATAACCTCATTGAAGGAAATGGAAGAGCCACCGATAGGATCGGAAGAGAGAGGCATGCAGGATAGACATGGATGAGTGGATCCACTGCGAGGTTTGGAGACAATACCCCTTCAAGGACCGGCTGGCAATTCCATGATGAGAGATGAACTGCAGCAGCCAAGAGGCCGAGTTGCACCGGAGAAGACGACTAAGGCTAAACCCTATCTGCAGCCACAAAGTGCAGAAGTGACATCACGATTCTACTGGGATTATCACCCTTTATTATAGTCTAAGGCCGAAAATCAAAATTCCTAATCAAAAGGAACTTTGACTTAAAAGTAACTTGATTTTATTTATATTTAATTTTGTATTTGTATTTTTTCTTTAGTTATGAATAAAATGAAACAAAAAAATGAATAAAATTGAATATTACAATTTAAAGATAACAATGTACAAAAATAAATATGAAAGCATTTAAAAAAATGAAATTATAACAATGACATTAATAACAAAAAAAACTAAAAATACACGCATCAAAGAAATTAAATGGCGGAGAAATAAGACTCGACAATGAGGAAAAATATGCAATGATCCTTAATATATATATATATATATATATATATATATATATATATATATATATATATATATATATAACCAATCAACAAATCGAGTTAAATTCTTTTACAAATATCTGTAGAGACTTGGACAAGAGATATCCTTAGGAGCCTTAGATGTAAATAATTTCATACAAAGGAAACTAAGTTGTTGTCCCACGTTTACTTTTATACCAAAAACTTGACCTGTTAGTTTCTGATACAACCCCCAGAGTTAACAGATCCATGAGACGTTGTTAAACATATCACTAATACCGAAGGAGGTGCTAAACACCAAACCAACAATCTCCCCCTCAACACCAATTGAAGTACTCGATACCAACCAAGCAGACTCGAACCCACGAACTTTCTCTCTGATACCAATTGTTGGCCCACATTTTCCGTTAAACCAAAAGGCCGACTTGTTAGTTTCTAATACAATCACCAGAGTTAATGGATCCACGAGAGGCTGTTAAACCATGTCATGAGTCCCGAAGGAGGAGTTGACCACCAAGTCAACATAAGTGCCATGAAAAGAAAAGTGAAATATCACAATAAAACTCAGACCAACTCAAGTGATGTAAGCACACAATTAATGTAACACCCTATTTCCCCCCATGATTATAATTATGCTAAAGACTTCATATAATGTGATTATGAAGCTTGTGATTAATGAAAATCACCAAACAACTAAATGAGAGGGAAAAGCCTTGAAAGTATTGGCCATGATGTTACAAGTGGGAACTGATGAAGTGGGATGGCGAGGTGGATTGAAGAGGAAAAATGGAGAGGTTTCTATGAATAAATTAGGAAGCTCATCTAGCATTCCTGCTTACGTCTGAAAAACATTAAATGCATCACCTACCAACAGGCTTGAGACTGTGAGAAACCACATGAACTGTTATGAATAAATAAGATTATTGGTTGGGGCAGTTAATACTGCTAACAATATTGACCTCTTGAGAAGATGAGGGGTCAACTAAATAACCTGACAAAAAGGATGCCCCATGGATTTTCCCCTTCAAGAATTCAGACCTCGAACAAAAGGTTGCATCTGCAAGAAGCCACGAGAATCCCAAGGGATTGGTAGAGGAAGAGGCTAAAGGTGGAAAAACATCATGAGACATGCAAGGGAAAGCATAGAGGAGGCAGAGACACAGAAGTAGAGAAAGAGAGAGACACAAG
>ML820271.1:193660-219778 GCA_009831015.1 Picea engelmannii
AATCATTGGCTCCTGATTTGTCACATTGATTGTTCTCTATAGAAGGTGGAGTAGAGTCATCAAATAAAAGATGAAAATAGTTATCATCCCAAAAATGACAACTGTCCATATACCAATCATCACAATTGGTCTCAAAATCATACTAAACATATTTTTCTTGATTATATTCATCCATAATATGTCTTGAAATTTTGGACTCTTGAATACATTTCTCTTGAATATGTTGCATTTCAACTTTGAACTCTTGAATACATTTCTCTTGAATATGTTGTGTTTCAACTTTGAACTCTTGAATTGTTGTCTTGATGGCTTCCATGATTTGAGAGCGAATATACATCGAAAACACCACATATAATACACCAAAAGAAATATCTTAAAATGATTTATCAAATGGCATTGATCTGGTAGAAATATGAGCACCCGATGAAAATTTATGAACTCTGCAGTCCCACGGCCGTCATGAAACCCCCCAAAATAGCTGATTTTAAATCAACGATATCTTCTCTTCTAGAGATCCAATTTGGACGATTTATTTTTTGAAATTGGGTGAAATTTTGAGAGGAACTAAGATTTCCAATTTGTTTTGAATAGTGGGGATTATTTAATACTATAGTGGACCTATCCCACNCCCCCCCCCCCCCCCCCCCCACTAACTCTCTAGCTACTTAATAGGGGGGAGCAACAAAAATTAATGGAGCCTCCCCCTGGAGGGAGATTCAGGGGAATCACCCCCAAAGTGAAATTTTGGGAAAAAATTCCTTGTAAAATATTTTAATTTTGTATTCAATTTGGACTGTTCATTATAAGGTCGCAGATCTGATGGTAGAAGTTATGTTAGGGTTTTTTTTCCCTAGAAGGAAACACTCTTTTCATGAGGAAATTGTATTGCGGCTGTGTATGTGTGTGAATATTGTATTCTAAGAGAGGAGACTATGAGAGAAAGAAGAGGAAGTTACAACAGGTGTGTTGTAGGTTGTATCCCTTCATTTTTCTAGATAATAATAAAAGAAGGACTTGGCAATTTATCTAGTGGATGTATCCCACATTGGGTGAACCACATATATCTATGTTTCTATTGTATTATGTATATTGTGTGTTTTATTTCCACATTTGTTTTATTTTATTGCTCTGCGATCCTATTTTTCTAACACCACCATGGAAATTAGTGTGTTCCATGGGATGACACATGTTATCTTATGGTTTCTTAGGATGAGAGTAGATCCAATTGGTTGAGAGGACCCTTGGGTCATCACCTTTAAATCCTCAATCGTCGATATGTTTACAATGAGTGAATCTCGACCGTTCGTCTAAGAGTGGAGCCGACAGGATGTTCGAATGGTGAGGGTCGAACGAAGACCCGATGACGATGAATACATTGAGAAGAGTAAGGGTCGTTGATCTATCAAAAGTGACCTTGGTGGGTTCTGGATCATCGATGCCGACAATATCATTTTAGAGTGTAGATGTTTTCCGATTTGTGTGATGGGCTCGAGAGAGGTGCCGACAAAGAAAATATTCCCGAACCATTGATCTATTGGGAGATGTCCCGTGGGATCCTAGTTGTAGATCAAGGAGAAGGTAGGGAGAAGTGACAACCGTATAGTTTTCATAGTTCCCACCTATTCACCCTCGAAGAGATTAAATGGATGTGCATTAATTGTCAAGTAAGTTAGAGGTACCGACGTGATTAGAGCCGTTGAATGCCAGAGTCTGAGAGTAATTGGATCTGGGGCTTGGATTCACCAGTATGCATATAAAAAAACTTGGTAGTTGGGGTGATCTATAACACCATGGAAGGAGAACCCCGACGATGACAAAGAAAAAATCCAAGAGATCGGAGTCGTTGAACGTGATGGGCCCTGTTATCGCACAAACAATAGGTTGGGAAAATCCTGACCAATTCCATAGGATGGAGATAATGGTGGGAGAGTCTAGCCATTGTCATCTTAGATAAACCCTCCCCTCACTTTGGTGAAGGATAAATCCAACACAAGGGGGGAATCCTGGGTGACCCTAGGGGGAAATGAGATGGAAAGTGAGGTTATGGAAGTGGATCCCCTATAGTTCAAGTTGTGGAGATATGGAAGGCTTGGGATGAAGTCTCGTCGAAGAGTGAAGGTTTCCAAGAAGTAGTGTACCTGCAGATGATAGTTGTACATGCCCGAGACACAAGAAGAGACAAACATACAAGCCTAAAGGTCAAGTGAACAAGAAAGTTAATATTTCTGTCCCAAAATATTGTAGTAAAAACAAATATATATCAGCAAGGAACAAAGATAATTACAACAGATATAACCACTCAAAGCATCAAAGATTTATTGAGGAATGAAGCATAAAACAAGTAAATTAGTTCCTAGTACTTTAGCACAAACTTTAGTGGTATTAGAGGGTCGTTGTATGATTTTATTGGAGAGATATTATAACAACCTTATGGATGTAGCAAAATATTGCTACAACAGAAAATTCCAACCATAGAAATTTACGAGTAAACCACCCAGAAGATGCTAAATGACAAGTAGATTATTATGGGAGCTTTGTAGCAATTTTTGACAGTTGAAAAGAGAGAAAGAGTAAAAGTTTGAGAGCAATTTTATGCAACCCTAATGGCTGTAGATTTAATGTTATAACATCAGTGGATACCCTTATCCAATCAATACACCCTATGGGCCTTAGCAAGCTTAGAGCACATAGAAAAAATTCCAACTAAGACAATTTCAATATCTCGTATTTTCACGTATACCAATGCAATGATTTTATTTCTCCAATGCAAATGATTAGTGTCTAAAACTATTGGGTTATGGAGTATTTAAATTAATGATCTAGGTTTTCCACTTACTTAGGGGTGTAAACCCTTTTACTTCCTAAGGAAATCAAGGCTAGCAAGGAACTACTAAGGGGGTGTAAGCCTTTTTTCTCCTCCTAGTAACCCTTTGTGCAACAATTTATTCAAGACAATTATGATAGGATTAGTGGGGTTGTATGCCCTTATAATCCCCAAGAGATTATAAAATTAACCTTGAAACTAAGAAAGAAGCAATAACAAAGAAAAGATTCCTTACCTAGTCCAAACATCAACAAGATAAACTCCTCTTTAACCAAGAAAAATACAGAACAATGCAAGAATTAGCCTCCAAGAGAGACAACGCATCACTTCTCCATCCAATAGAAAAGATAAAACATCACACGAGAAAGTAAAAGAGAGAGAGATGTAAAAATTCCCAAGAGAGGCACAAATTTCAGCTAAGTATCTTCTCCAAGATGGGAGAGCTATGATGAAAATGAAATAGAAGTGATCCTTATTTATACAAATCCTCCTAAAAGTGTCTGTCCACTTAAATTTAGGGTAAACCACAAAGTAAGGGGTCAAAAAAACTTACTTTTCTCCTTTACAATTTTAAATTTGATTTTGCACATAAGAAACCCTAAAATAAAGATGATGTCACCCTTTAGGGCAACGTTTTGACACTTTTAGCAAATAATTGAGCTTGGAGATGAAATGTTGGGCCTCCAAAGGCCTCCCTCTCATGTGATAGGGCCTCCTCCATCAATCCAAGGCCTCTCTCCATCCACAAGGTTCCAAGTTTCAAGTCAACCACACCACCACACCAAACCCTATCTCTAGGGTGACGTCAAGCCCTCTCTGAGTGACATTTTTTCCTCCAAAGGAAAAACGTTGGGCTTGTAGGGGCTAGGTGAGGTCATACAAAGTGTCTCTCAAGCCTCCAAAGGTTTTCATCATCATACGATGTGCGGGTCAGGGCATCCATCCTGTGGGCTTCATGCCCCAAGGAAGCCCAAGTTGGACTTGTTCCTCCAAAACTATCCACCAATCAAGGTCCTGCAAAGACAATGAATATGCCCTCCAATGATATCAAGTCAAACATATCATGATAAGTAAATAAAATCAATAAAAGAGTCACCTAAGCATGTGCATCAAAAAATACCTCATCAAATTAAACAAATGCTCAAATGCCCTATGCAATTTGCCAAGTTTAGGTATGTGAGGGTTGACAAAATGATCTATTGGGTGAATCATCCCCTAAGTCAAGGAGTGTTTCCTAGGTGGACCCCCCTCTAAGCCATGTGTAAAAGATTAAGTGGATGGGGGCAATAACTTTGGGCATGGGATTCATGACATACAATGGATCATAGTGTCTCATTTATGGGTGCCTTTGTAGAGGGTGTGCCACACCTTTGTTTTCAATGCATCCTTTTTCCAAGCCCATTTATTTCCTTTTGTTCTTTTAATATGTTTCCAGGTTGAAGCCAAGGTGGGGCTTCTACCTAAGTATGAAAAACAATTCCCACCTTGAATCTACCCTGGTCACATTATGCTTCCCCAAGTTGAATATAATGTGTGGGGCTTCTACCTGAGCATGAAAAACATTGCCCACACACTCTCTACCTTGGTTGGAATTTTTGCATTTGTTATTTTTCACGGGTCCCATAAGTTTCTTATGACATACATTTCATTTTCCTTGGGATCCCTAGGCGAGCATCTAGAAGGTTCATGATTGGATTTTATCTCTTTCCAGCTACAAACCTATGGGCCTTCAACCCCTTCTTCCCATGAAATGAGGGACAATCCCTTCTTGGGTTAGTACACCCGAAAATCCCAAAGGATGAGGAGGAAAGTGGATGAAGTGTAGAAAGTGGTAAGTATGATTGGGAATGGCACAATGATTCATCAAGGGGACCTCCCATTAGCAAACCCATACCTAAGGGTGACAACTTACTATGGCTCAATGTCAACCACCAAGGTGAAATGGCGCAAAGAGAATAACTTCCAAGCATACATTACATAATCAAAAGCAATTTTAAATGCAACATACTTAAATTCCTCATATTGAAATGACACTCACCATAATAATTGACTTGTACCTCATGGAGCAAGACCCAATGTACTTTGGAAGCAAGCTAGTGTGGCAGATACCATCGTGATGAATCTGAGACCTATGGTGGTGAGGCAGGACTCTGTCTGTGAAATTGGATGTTGTCAACGATATGTCTCTTGGTACTCAATGTCTACAACCCGAGGGCCTCAAGACATCATCTCCTTAGTTATCCCTGGGAAATGGGGATAACATTTGGCTCCTACCCAAGGACATGTACTCGTCGTAGAGTGCATAAGAACTGCAACATCTCCTGGTTGGTCTCGTTCCTACACTGAAACATACAAACATAAAATATAGGGTGGTTTTATCACCCTTCGTTCATATATATCAAAACAACTAATCTAGAAAATAAAAAATTTCATTTTTCTAAAAAAAATCCAAACTAAATATGTAATATGGTGAAAATGAGTAGAGAAAAATGAAACATGAAATGCAGTTGAACTTCCATGAGAAATCAAAATTAAAATGAAAGAAAACAAGATAACCTACCTACTTACCTGGGGGCCCATGACCCATGGAGATCGAGTTCCAGGTGATGTCAAATGAAGTCGTATAACTAGTGAAACCTGCTGATCATATCATCAAAGTGTCACCCCATGTGCTTAATTATGTAATACAACAAAGATAAGTCAACAACATAATAATCATGAGCATAAATAGACATATAATCAATCATGAAATGAAACTCATGGAGATGGGCAGGAGTGAGGAAATCCTGCTGGAAAAAGTAACCATAAGCATGATCATCTTGGAAATATTGCCCAAAAGAATAACCACAAGCTCGATCGATCCATCTCTAGAGAGGGCTACCATATATAGATGATGGCTCATCCATATGACTGAAATTGACCATCTCTTTGTCTTCGTGTGTAGGGAGAACATAATCTAGGCTGACTTCAAGTGGATCTTCAACATGATGCATTTCGTGGAAGTATTTTCGTCACTGAAACTGTATTTCTCTATGATCATGGCACATACTGAATTTACTCTATGATATGTTTCAACGAGAACTAGCGTCAACGAATCAATATGAATTTATTCAATGATTTATCCATCCGCAAGGGCTTGTTCTTCATCTTTTCTTAAAATGTCACTGATCCCTGAATGCTGAGAGGAGATAAGGGATCCCAAGAAAACCCGATGAATTTCCAAGCAAGAGGAAATGGGGTAAGGTGCAACCTTAGGTCTAGAGAAAAAATCCTCTCCTAGTCTTAGAAAATGTCGCTTCTTTATCTACAAATCCATGCCAAAAGTCTCAATATGAAAAAACTTCCATTTGGTAGCGTGAGCCCCAAAATTCTCTAGGCTGGACTCAACCTAGTGTCCACCAAAATATGAGCACAAGGGTGGTTGGAAATATTCATAGAAAAATCCGAGTCACCAAAATGATATTCATCACAACTCTCAAGGGATGACTGAGACTAGTCATAAATTTGTGACAATAAGTCATCCTCGGATACATGAGACCAACTTGTTCTCATATCATCATCAGGCCACCAAATTCCTGAATCATCCCAATATGAAAACTATCTCATTGAAGGTGACAACTAACAATTATTTATTGGAGATATACCCTCAATGTTGTAGATAGGGTCCCTATAAAAAATGACATGACCTAGATCCCATCCACATCTCCCAATGTGAATGAAATCATCAATATGATCATCAACTATATCTAGAGGTTTTTCCATGAATTCAACTACATCATCGGAGTTGATTACCTCTTCACGAGACTGGAAAAATTCATCTTCTTTAAGAGGGAAAGTAGATATCAATGTTTTATCTAGGCCTTTTGCAAGAGAAACTTCATCGATATCTTCTTGACAACTTATTCCATAGATATATTCTTGTAACACTTATTCATTTCCAAAATCATGGAATAAATTATCATCAATTTTTTCAAAATGATTATAACTTGCCATGTTCTCCTTTTGATTTACAAGAGGAACACAATACTGGATGTCTTCATCAAAGTGGAGGGAAAACACAAGCACTTCATCTTCACAAGGATCTTCATCTTCTTGGTAGCTTTCATTGTGGACCTGCTCTATGAGAAAAAGTTTATCTTGATCTTCAATGAGTCTCGAGACTTCTTTAGGCATCAAGAATGATAGATCTTGAGTTGGAAATTCCTCTTGGTAACCGTATTTCTTTATCACAGTGTCAAACAATGACTTTACTCTGAAATTGGCAATGACAACCTCCAATGCCATGTTCAGTGTAGGATTCCTCTCATAATTTTGAAGGATAGTGTTGTATTATTCTTTTCTTTTCACACAGAACCTAACGAGGAAGTCATTTATATGGCAGTGCTCAAGTAATTGTTCACATAACTCATTGTCTTCTTGTATGTTTTCCTTGAATCACTCAAAATTTTCCTTATTACTATCATCCTCAATCTCTTCTTCCTCAACTACGCTTTCATCAAATTTTAGAAGAAGTGTTTCTTTCAAACCTTCAATGAGATATGAAAGAAATGAACATCCCTAGAGAACGTCCTCAAGGTCTTGAATAGTATCGCCGAGCTTCTGATTTCTAGGGCCCCAATGCTTGAGGAAGTATCGAATAAGGCTTATTGAAGAAGAAATACTTTTGGGGCTACAAGAATGTTTGATCCAATCCCTTTTCCTTTCTTCAAGAGATAAGAGAAACAACCACACAATCACATATTCTTATTCTATGTTGTATTGTATGATGAATTCAACAAATGTGGTGACATGTGAAACAACCGAGGATGGATCGTCGTCTAACTTAGGGACATGAATCAACTGTTTCATTGAGAATTTATTTGGATACCAATAAACACACTGAACATCCAAGGTTTTGTATGCCTCATGAAAGCGCCACATAGACATATTTCCATCACTTAGATAAATACTTCAATGGAGTTTCTAGATGAGATCAAAGCTCATCAAATGATGGAAAGGGTAATCAGGGAAAGGTGGGTTCTTGGGTTGTGGAGTCTCCATATGAACCTAGAAATTTCATCAAATAAAAGGGGAGAGGGAAGTTCCCTCAGGTGGCCGAGTTACCAGGAAAAATAGGAGAAGGATTTGGGATAGTTTTCCAAAGTGTCATTAGGACACTAAAGAGGATTCAAAATCCTCCCCGATAATGGCACCAAAATGTTATTGCACAAACTGTAGGTTGGAAAAATCTCGACCCAATCCACGATATGGAGATAATGGTGGGAGAGTCTACCCACTATCACCTTAGATAAACCCTCCCCTCACTTTAGTGAAGGAAAAATCCAACACAAGGGAGAATCCTGGGTGACCCAAGGGGGAAATGAGATGGATAGTGAGGTTATGAAAGTGGAGCCCCTATAGGTCAAGTTGTGGAGAAATGTAAGGATTGGGATGAAGTCTTGTTGATGAGGGAATGTTTCCAAGAAGCAATGTACATGTAGAAGATAGTTGTACATGCCCGAGACACAAGAAGAGACAAACATACAAGCCTAAAGGTCAAGTGTACAAGCAATTTAAGCTTGCTGTCCCAAACTAATGTAGTAAAAAATAATATATATCGGTAAGGAAAAAAGCTAATTACTTCAGATATAACCACTCAAAGCATCAAAGGTTATTGAGGAACAAAGCATAAAACAAGTAGATTAGTTCCCAATACTTTAGCACAAACTTTAATGGTATTAGAGGGATTTTGTATGATGTCATTGCATAGATATTATAACAGCCTTATGTTCGTAGAAAAATATTGCTACAGAATAAAACTCCAACCATATAATTTTACGAGTAAACCACCCAAAATATGCTAAATGACAAGTAGATTATTATGACAACTTTCTAGCAATTTTTTACAGTTGAACATAGAGCAAGAGTAAAAGTTTCAGAGCAATTTGCTGCAACCCTAATGGCTGTAGCTTTAATGTTATAACAGCAGTAGATATCCTTATCCAATCAAGACACGCTATGAGCCTTAGCAAGCTTAAAGCACATAGAAAATATTTCAACTAAGACAATTTGAATATCTCGTATTTTCACGTATACTAATGCAATGATTTTTTTTCTCTAATGCAAGTGATTAATATCTAAAACTATTGGGTTGTGGATTCTATAAATGAATGAGCTAGCTTTTCCACTTCCTTAGGGGTGTAAACCCTTTTAATTCCTAAGGAAAGCAAGGCTAGCAAGTAACTACTAGGAGGGTGTAAGCCCTTTTACTCCTCCTAGTAACCCTTTGTGCAACAATTAATTCAAGACAATTATGATAGGCTTAGTGGGGTTGTATTCCCTTATACTCCCCAAGAGCTTAACAAATTAACCTTGAAACTAAGAAATACACAATAACAAAGAAAATATTCCTTACCTAGTCCAAGCATCAACAAGATAAACTCCTCTTTAACCAAGAAAAATCCACCACAATGCAAGAATTAGCCTCCAAGAGAGATAACACATCACTTCTCCATCCAATAGCAAATATAAACCATCACATAAGCAAGTAAAAGAGAGGGAGATTTAAAATTTCCCAAAATGGGTGCGAATTTCAGCCAAGTATCTTCTCCAAGATGGGAGAGCTATGATGAAAATGAAATAAAAGCGATCCTTATTTATACAAATCCTCCTAAAATTGTTTGTCCACTTAACTTTAGGGTAAACCACAAATTAAGGGGTCAACAACCCTTGCTTTTCCCCTTTACAATTTTAAATTTGATTTTGCACATAAGAAACCCTAAAAGAAAGATGACATCACCCCTTTAGGGAAATACTTTGGCACTTTTAGAAAATTGTCGAGATTATAGATGAAACATTGGGCCTCTAAAGGCATCCCTCTCATGTGCTAGGGCCTCCTTCATCAAGCCAAGGCCTCTCTTCATCCACAAGGTTCCAAGTGTTAAGTCAACCATACCACCACACCAAACCCTAGCCTTAGGGTGATGTCAATCCCTCTCTAAGTGACATTTTTGACCTCCAAAGGTAAAACACTGAGCTTGTAGGGGCTAGGTGAGGTCATCCAAGTGTCTCTCAAGCCTGCAAAGGCTGTCATCATCGTCCGTTGGGTCATGGTATCCATCCTATGGGATTCATGCCCCAAGGAACCCCAATATGGACTTGTTCCTCCAAAACTGTCCACTAAGCAAGGTATTGCAAAGACAATGAAGACGCCCTCCAAGGATCTCAAGTCATGTTGGACAACTGAGAGGGGGGGTGAATCAGTTGTTACTGAGCTTAAAAAATTATGCTTATTTTAAACTCTTTACACATCATTTAATGACAGTCAAAATAATGCAGGAAAGTAAGCAATAGAACATTCAACATCAGTCACACATATGAGATACACCGAGACAGATATTTTCTGAGGAAACCCATACAGGGTAAAAACCTCTTCTTATTTATATGATAAGTAATCTTTACATTCTTTACATTATCATACATATGAGCACCAACTCATAATGAGGCTACAACCTCTGTTTTGAAAGATGCTACTTGCTGAGAGCATCAACTCTCTAGCTTCTCTAGCACCAACTAGAAGGAAGCACCAACTCCCCGGTTTCTCTAGCACCAACTAGAAGGAAGCAACAACTCCCTGGTTTCTCTAGCACCAACTAGAAGGAAGCTACAACTCCCTGTGTTCAAGCACCCACTTGAACCTCTGAGGACAATTGTCCTCCCTAGCACCTCCCTACCACCCTGAAATATAAATTTTTGCTAATGAAACTTATCACAGTGATACAATATTTATCATTGGCTTACCAGACTTATCACTGTTCTACTATGCTGCTCTGCTCTCCTGTATCAGTGTCTCTCCGTTGGCATCTTCTTGGGATTTTTGATCTTCTTTTTTTCTCTACAAGAGCACCTCAACCTTCCTTTAGTGTCTTACTGTCTTGCTCCACACATTCCTTGCGCTTTTTGTGCTTCTACCTTTTATGCTCTATGCACCATGTCCATTCAATGCTCCATTCCTCTTCTCTGTATTTCAGCTATTGCTCACTCCTCCTTCTACACTCCTGAATCCCTCTCAACAACATCAACACCCATCTCTTCTCTGTTCTGCATACTTATAGTCTCTGTGCACCTTGTGCATGCTGTCCCACCATGCTTCTGCATGCTCTCTCATGTCGAGTACTCTACCTGTTCATCATGGAAACTCTTCAGCTTCTGTGGCAGTTAGATCCATCTGTCAATTTCCTTTACAAACAATCTTCATTCCACTGGTAGATTCCTAGAGACTCTTCAACTCCTCTGATAATCAAACATAAGTCTCTTCGAGTCCTTTGGCAGAAACCATCAGTGGTTTCTAGCAGTTACACTATGAACCTCCAAAGACCGCTTCAGCAACTGAATCACCACTGATCGATTAACTGTGAAGATCAACAGTAGCCCTTCGATCATACTTAAATTCACCTACACCATTGGATGGAGTTCGTAGGGTCTTGCGTTTAATTCATATGCCCATTGGCTGTGACCGAGTGCTAAATAGAGTTTTAATTTCGTGATCTCGCATCTCGACAAACCTGTGATAAAATATCTTGACACTCCAAGTCGCGATCGCCGAGACTCCAAGATGGAGCTTAGCACCACTAGCTTCTTCCCCTCATGTGACCACCAGTTGTGACCACAGGCTGCGCCAAAAGGCACTTCCTATTTCGTGAACTTATAAACTTCATCGAGCCTGATCAACGGTTGAGATATCTGATGATCCTATGGTCCATATCTCATTGTGATCTCGCATATTGCGATTCCTATGATGAAGAGTCTTGATGCTCCAAGTTGCGATCGCCGAGACTCCGAGGTGGACCTTAAATCTGCTAGCTTCTTCCCTTCACGTGACCACCGACGGTGACCATAGGCTGTGCTAAAAGGTGCTTCGTATTTCGTGAACTTATAAACTTCATCGAGCCTGATCAACGGTCAAGATCTTTAATGATCTGACGGTCCAGATCTCATCGTGATATCGCATATCACGATTCCTATGATGAAGGGTCTTGATGCTCCAAGTTGCGAGTGCCAAGACTCCGATATGGATCTTAAAACCGCTAGCTCCTTCCTCTATCTTCCGCAGATGTAACCACTGGCTGTGACCACAACCTTATTCAAAAACGCATTTTGCACTTTCACATCTTGGGTATTCTATGATGAGTCCTCTCGACTCTCCATGTCACGAACTCCGAAATAAGGCTTGGCTTCTCTAGCTCTCGACAATGTGACCACGAGATATGACCACTCAACACTCAAATGAGCACTTCGCTCCTTTGACTTTCCAGTCAGCGAAACGATGATATTTCACCATGTGTCCTCTGGATCCAACGGTCCATGTCTTTCCTCGATGGACGGACAGGATTCCTTCACAGTTTTGGAGAGTTGGATGACTCTTGGTCTTATCCGCCTTGTAGCTTCACCATATCTAACGGCTGTTGGTCCTTCGTAATTACTCCAGATCTGACGGCCTAGATCTTATCGTGATTTTTCCACTACACGAGCCTTCTTCATGCCGGTCCAGATATTTTCGTGATCTTGCATATCGCAAGTTTGAACCTCTTTCCTTTGGATTTCCTGATCTGCAAAACTCCGAAACAAAACCTTTGTCGTTCACCACATGTCCTTCTTGAATCAACTGTCAAGATTGTTATCACGATTTTGCATATCACGAGTTTGAACCTCTTTCCTTTGGATTTCATGATCTACAAAACTCCGAAAACCTTTGTCGCGCTTTGACTGTTTTCCTCCTTCTGAGCTTACACTGCTGATCTTGCCATTCGATCACTATTGTTCTTCCTTGCCTGCCTGTCTGTTGATCTTCCTTGCCTGCCTGTTTGTCATCATTGCTGTTGTTCTTGCCATCAATGACAAGCACACTCTTCTTGTAAACATGCCAACAATCTCCCCCTTTGGCATTGATGGCAACCCTGAACGGTTGCGCTAATCTATTTGGACCTCCAACTGTAGCATCTGGTCTGGACCAGTCCTTTTCTCCCCCTTTGACATCAATGTCAAAGAAAATACACTCCCCCTGAGCTGTTGCAGTATGTTTAGGAGGTATCATATGTTCAACCAATACAAATTCCCCCTAACAAGATGGACTTTCTTAGGTGTGATATGGGATGACACCCAGTTTCTGTCGGAGATATTCAAATGGTGTCTTGGCTAGGGGTTTAGTAAAGATGTCTGCAATTTGTTCTGTGATTGGAATGTAATGGACCTTAACAACCTGATTGGTGACCTGCTCTATCAAAAAATGGTATTTTATGGGAATATGCTTGGTCTTGGAGTGGAGTACAGGATTCTTAGACACACTGATGGCACTAGTGTTATCACAATGAATTGGGATCGGTGCTGCGTATTTTACCTCCAAGTCTGCAAGTGTCTGAATCATCCATAATACCTGCGTACAACAGGTAGCAACATCAATGTACTCTACCTCTGTAGTCGATAAAGAAATGGAACTTTGCTTTTTACTAAGCCATGCTACTAACGAGTCACCCAGGAAGAATGCTCCTCCACTGGTGTTTTTTCTCTCATCAACACAGTTTGCCCAATCTGCATCTGAATAAGCAGTTAACTGAAAATTCTGATTTCTGGGATACCACATACCATAAGTCATTATTTCTTTCAAATACATGAATATCCTTTTGACAGCTAGCAAATGACTCTGTTTTGGTGCAGACAGATATCTTCCTACCATTCCAACAACATGCATTATGTCTGGGCTAGATGTTGTGATGTACAACAGGCTGCCTATCATTGACCTATATGAACTTTGATCAACATCAGGTGAGTCATCATCCTTTCTTAATTTTCATCCAGTAACCATAGTTGTGCCCATAGGTTTAGAATCTTCCATTTGAAACCTTTTCAACATTTCTCTTAGATATTTTTCTTGAGAAATGAACATCCCTTCAGACCTTTGAGTAATTTGCAGGCCAAGAAAAAATGACAGTTCACCTATCATAGACATTTCAAACTCAGACTCCATGGCAGAAGCAAACCATTTTACCAATGAATCCTTATTACATTCGAAGATGATGTCATATACATAGACCAACACAATGAGAAAATCATCACCCTCTGTTTTGATGTATAGATTGTTGTCAACTGTTCCTCTCTTGAACCCTTTGTCTTTGAGATACATATCCAGTCTGTGATACCAGGCACGCAGAGCTTGTTTTAACCCATATAAATATTTCTTCAGCTTGCATACTAAGTCAGGGTTATCAGACAGTTCGAAACCCTCTGGTTGTTCCATATAGACTTCTTCATTTAAATCTCCATTTAGAAAAGATGACTTGACATCCATTTGATAAACTTTAAACCTTTTATGACAAGCATAGGCAAGAAATATTTTGATAGCTTATAACCTTGCTACGGGTGCAAATGTTTCATCAAAATCCAGTCCTTCTATTTGAGCATAGCCTTTACAGACCAATCTTGCTTTGTTCCTGAAAACTTGTCCCTGCTCATTCAACTTATTCTTAAAGATCCATTTGGAACCAATTATATTTTTACCTTCCGGTCTATGAACCATCTCCCATGTATTGTTTTTCTCAATCTAATCAAGTTCATCATTCATTTCTTTAACCCAAAGGTCATCTTTGCTAGCTTCATTAAAGTTCTTGGGTTCCAGCATGGATATGAAAGCTATATGTGATTGCTCAGTATTTTTGATTATGTTTCTCCTGGTTTGTACACCTTTGTCTTTTTCACCAATTATCTGACTTGCAGGATGATTCTTTTGAGTAATTTTGGAGGAGGAATTTGAAGGAGCTTGCTGATTTGAGTTTGTCTGAGTATCCGAGTCTTCATCTGATTCAGAGTCTTCATTTTCTAATTCTTGGACATGTTCATCTTCAGCTTTAGCTGTGTTCTCTGTAGAAGACTCATTATTGTACACCTCTCTTGCTGGGATTCCTTCATCAACTTTTACGTCAATACAATCAACCATTTTATGCAGCCTCTTATTATAGCATCTGTATCCTTTACTGTTTGTAGCATATCCTAAGAAGATACCCTCATCATCCCTATCATCATATTTTCCAAGGTTCTCATCATTATTCTTTATGTAACATTTAATCCTAAAGACTTTGAAGTGTTCGATTGAAGTAGGTCTCCCATACCACAGTTCATAAGGTGTCTTGTCACTTTGTGGTCTGAGGTGAGCTTTGTTAATAACATGGAATGTTGTGTGTATTGCTTCTACCCAGTAGGTTTGACCAATGTTCTTCTCATTCATCATTGACCTGGCCATTTGCTGCACTGTTCTGTTTTTCCACTACACTACTCCATTTTTTATGTAGTCGCGCCCTCACTGGCACGTCCGCTTCCTCAGGACCTTCTTTCTTCTCGGCCTGAAGAGCTCCAAGGCTCTTCTATTTCCCTATCCGAAAATCTGCACCCACATTTCTCTTCGCACGATCCCCTTCCTTGACTTATCGGAGGATCGGAACTCGCGACTTCGCAATTTCACTGTCGATCTCTAGGCTCTCGAATCCCCGAGACCCGATGGCCAGTCAATCGCTGACTTTCTCCCTCCGCTATCAGGACTTCGCTCTATCGCGTCTTCGCACCTCGTGACACCAAGCACTTGGGTTTCCAACCTCCGATACCCGATGCATCGAGATGCCGAGGTCAGGACTTCCACGCTGTCGCGATCTTGCCACTCACGACTTCGCTATTCGCGAGGTTAAATAACTTCCACGTCAACTCCCGATACCCGAGACGCCAAAACTTGCGATCTCGCTCCCAATCTTGGACACTTATCCCACGAGATCCCGATAGGCGATATCGCGATGGTTTCAACGGCCCTGATTGACTTGGATCTACGGCTCTATATGTCCTGAGCTTTTGAACCTCCTTCATGCTTACACGGTAAGCTCCCTGCACCTCCGTGAAATCCAACGGCCCACAGAACTTCGCAAATTCTCCTCGGAGAATTTCGACTGTCCGTTTCTCCCTTGTGCAATCCACGAAGTGACAAAACGCTCTTTCACAGAACTCGTCCACCTGCTCACAAATCCACGACACTTCTTGCGAGCCTTCCAGGCACGACTCTATCTATACCTTCCTTCGACGAATTCGAAGGCCTATCCTTCCAGAGATTTTCCACAAATCCTCGGTCTCTTAGAGAGAAATTTACACGCACTCCTTGTGACAAATCTTCAACAACGCTTAAGTGTTGAAGACACTCGAATCTGCGCACTCCTGCAGCAGTAGTCTCCCAATACTTCACTCAGAATCGCAACTCTGAGACTTCCTTCAGCCTGCGCACTCCTTGCACGGCTCCTCTGCTCAACTGCACTTCTGGGAACTTAGAACAAAAGTTATCTCTATCTGAATCCCTCTGTCAACGCACTCCTTGCGGACAAATTCAACTGCACCCCTTGCAGGAATTCTCTGGCTCAAGATAGAGAAACAATCAAAACTAATTCCTTGTTCCTTTCAGACTTCATTTCAACCATGAAATCACATACACAACACATAAAAGCAAATGCATGAAAGGAAGCAAACATTCATGAGCATAACATCAATACACAGAGAACCAACACAAACCATGAATTTGAATCAAATCTTTCTTCTATTAATTCAAATATCTGTACATGGGTGTTCTTCATACAATTCTCTGCATGCTCTTCTCTTCTGAATGCTCTCAATAATCCAGAATAATAATCCCATTACAATGTACAAGGAGGGTGTCTATATCCCGTTTCCCTCTTGGACTCTACGCTATCAAATCTAGAATTAAATTCCTATCTAACAACATTAAATTTATTAAATTCCGACTATCTACCTAAGGACGAGAGCTATCCGCTCAAGGTCCATTACAATATACAAAGTGAGCCTTCATAAATGGCTCATTTAAGATTTTGCGCCTCAATTCCCAAAGTATTTTCAAAATTTGTGCTGGCTTGTCCAACTGTCTTCCGCTCCGCGTTGGCTCGCTTGATGAGTTGGCGATGCTCCTGCATCATACTCCTCGGCTTGAAAATTTTCATGGGCTCCTGTCCATGAGCTCCTGCACCGTCTGTCCATGCTTTAGTATCTCTGCTTCAGTCTCCCAGCTGGCATCTTCAACTGGATGACCCTTCCATTTGACCAGATACTCGAGGTATTCCTTCCTTCGGGTCTTCCTACCCACTCTCTGGTCCAGTATGCATTCCATATGTGGCTTCTCTGCTATCGGCATCTGCTTCTGCCACTGGATCACTGGTCCCTCGGTTCCAGTTTATGTTCCTCCTGCTCTGTATGGTTATAAATATGCGATATTGAATATCGAAGATATTCCAATGCCATCCAACAAATCGATCTCATAAGCATTTTCTCCGAATTTCCTCCAGACCTTGCATGGCCTGATTTTCTTCATTTTCAACTTGTTGTATGTTCCCCTCGGGAACCTTTCCTTCCTCAGATGTGCCAGAAATAGGTCACCAACTTTGAACTGAAGTTGTCTCCGATGCTGATCTGCTCTGCGTTTGTACTCCTGATTTGAATCTATCAGTTGCTGCTTCACTTGGTCGTGAAGTTCCTTCATCGCCTCAACAAATTCCTCTGCACTAGCACTGCTAGTCGCAGTCTGTTCTGAATCCCTCAGTTCAGAAACTCCTCTCGGCTGCATCCCATATACAACCTGAAATGGACTCTTCCCTGTACTCCGATTCACCGAATCATTGTATGCGAACTCTGCCTGTGGTAATATCTGGTCCCAACTGCTGTGGTGTTCCGTCACCAAGCTTCTCAGCAAGTCTCCCAGAATTTTGTTGACCACTTCTGTTTGTCCATCTGTCTGAGGATGATAAGCAGAACTAAACGCCAAGTTAGTTCCTAGCTTCTTCCATAAGGTCCTCCAAAAATTCCCTATGAATTTAGTATCTCTGTCCGAAACTATGCTTTTCGACAACCCATGAAGTCGAATGATCTCCTTGAAAAATAGATTTGCGATGTGTGTCACATCGCTGGTCTTCTGGCATGGAATAAAATGTGCCATCTTTGAAAACCTGTCCACGACCACAAAGATGGAATCAACACCCCTTTGTGTCCTCGGTAAGCCCAATACAAAATCCATGCTTATCGCTTCCCAAGGCCTCTCTGGTATGGGCAATGGATGATAAAAACCTGTATTCTTCTTTCTCCCCTTCGAATGTTGGCATACCCAACATCTGTCAACAAACCTCTTGACATATGCTCACATCCCCGACCAAAAATATGACTCATTCAGCTTCGCGAATGTTTTGTCATGGCCAAAATGTCCCGCTAAGCCTCCGCTGTGTTTTTCTTTCAAGAGGTTCTCCCTCATGGAGCATTTCAGAATACACAGCTGATTGCCTCTGAACAACAATCCCTCTTGGATCATGTAGTCTATCCAAGGGCTTCTATCTCTGAGAACTGGATTCTCAGCTGCTTCATACGCCTCTAAAAAATCTGCATCACCTGCGTACATATCCCTGATATTTTCAAAACCCAATGTTTTGACTCGGAATTCCTGCAGCAACAAACACTTTCTGCTCAAAGCATCAGCCACTTTGTTAGCAGTACCCGAAATATGCCTAATCACAAATGTGAAATTCTACATATACTCTACCCATTTAGCATGTTTCTGATTCAATTTTTCCTGTTGAGTCACAAAATGCAATGCATGATTATCACTGTACAACACAAATTCTTTCGGGATCAAGTAATGCCTCCACTTCTTCAGCGCCTGTATGATAGCATAAAATTCTTTATCATACGTGGAGTATTTCAATTTTGCTTCATCCAGCTTCTCGCTGTAATATGCGATTGGCCTGTCTTCCTGACTTAAGACCGCTCCTATGACAAACCCACTCGCATCACATTTTACCTGGAATGTTTTCTGGAAATCCGGCAACACCAACACTGGTCGTTCCGTTATCTTCCGCTTCAACAGATTGAAGCTCTTCTCAGCCTCTGCTGTCCAGTGAAAAGACTTATGTCGCTTCTTCACTGTGTCCATCATCGCTGCGCTAATTCCACTGAAATTTCTGATGAATTTTCGGTAGAAACTAGCCAAACCATGAAAACTTCTCACCTCGAAAATATTTCTCGGTGATGGCCAATTCTTGATCACCTCCACCTTATCTGGATCCATCCTCAACTCATTCGCCGAAATAACAAAACCCAAGTAAATGAGCTCTGTCTTCATGAACGAGGACTTCTTCATATTGATCAACAACTTCTCCTGCTATAGCTTCTTCATCACAATGGCCAAATGCTTCAAATGTTCAGCCTTTGATTTACTATAAATCAGTATGTCATCCAGATAAACAATAACAAATTTTCCGATGAACTCCCTCGGGACTTCATTCATAAACCTCATAATGGTACTTGGTGCATTCGTCAAACCAAACGACATGACCAACCATTCATACAAACCTTCGTTTGTCTTGAATGTTGTTTTCCACTCATCGCCCTCTCTCATGCGAATCTGGTGATATCTTCTTTTCAAATCTATCTTTGAAAAATACCTTGCCCCGCTCAGGAAATCCATCAGATCATCCATTCTCGGCAGTGGAAACCTGTACCTGATGGTTATCTTGTTGATCGCTCTTGAGTCGGTACACATTCTCCAGCCTCCGTCTTTCTTCGGACTAAGTACTGTCGGAAAAACACATGGACTCAAACTTTCTCTGACCAATCCTTTGTCCAATAACTCCTGGACCTGTTTCTTGACCTCTTCATTTTCTTGCGGCGTCAACCTGTACGCGGATTTATTCGGCAGAATAGCTCCTGGTATGAGGTCTATGTGGTGACTCACACTTCTCATCGGTGGCAACGAATGAGGTAATTCGTCCACTATGATGTCAACGAACTCTTCCAGCAATTCCTGAATCTCATCTGGTAAATCATCCACTCTTGTGCTAGTCAGAACAATTCTTGGCTTTCTGACCACAAAGAATTGTGGATCTTCTTTCTTCTCAACCTCCGTAAGAATCTCCTTCCCACTCATGAGAAGTATTGTGTTGTTCACTTCCGGCTTCACTTCCTTATCTTTTATCGGAAGCAACATATGTGTTCTCCCATTCTTCTCCAGGGTATACGTATTCATCTTCCCATCATGAATCACATTTCTATCATATTGCCATGGTCTACCCAGCAATAAATGACATACATCCATGGGAATAACATCACATAAAATCTTATCATTGTACCCACCTATTTTGAATTCGACCAGGCATTGTTTAGTAACAGTTACCTGGTGTCCCTTCTATAGCCATGAAACCTTGTATGGACTTGAATGATCAGTCGTCTCCAGCTCCAGATTTTCCACCATCTCGGTTGAAACGAGATTATCCGTGCTACCACTGTCCATAATAACCTTGCACACCCTATCCTTGGTCTTGCAAGCAGTCCTGAGCAGTCTGGTCCTTTGCACTGAGATTTCCACCTCTTTCTCAGGTGTCAAAAGGACTTTTCGCATCATAAGCGATCTTCCGCCTTCTGCATCTTCAGTCTCAACATCCCGCCTCTGCGCTTCAGTAATGTGAGCTTCTCCAATGTCCTTCTTCTTATCTGGACGGTCAAATGATTTGTGCCCATTATTTCCACATGTGAAGCATGTAATGATTCCACCTCTGCCTCTTCCTCTACCTCTAGTACGAGGAAAAGTATTGGCGTCAGCATAATCTCCCTTCTGCTCTGTATGCTTCCCTCTTTGTTCAACGTATGGCTGTCCTCGCTGTGAGGTTCCACCTCTCTCAACCTTACCCTGAGGTTTCTTCCATTCCTCCTTGGGCTTCTAGTATTTCTCCTGGGCAACTGCTTTGCCTCTGGGCTGACTTCTGCCTCGCCCTCGCTGACCTTGCTTACAGCTCAGCTTCTCTTCTGCTTTCAGAGCCATCTGATAAGCATCCTCAACTGTTCGGATGGTTACCATGCTTAATTCATCCTGAATGTTGTATCTCAGACCATTCATATATCTGGCAACCTTCTCATCATCGCTCTCCCCATGACCTGCTCTTATGTTCAGTCGATAGAATTCTTCAGTGTATTCTTTCACTGCCATCAGCTTCTGTCTCAGGTTCTGCATCCTCCTGAACAGAGTAATTTGATAATATCTTGGGATGAACTTCTCTTTCATCTTCGCGATCATTCGATCCCAACTCTTAATTTTCTGCTTACCCTTGCAACGTCTGTCAGCTTGTAGCTCGTCCCACCACAATGCTGCATGTCCTTTCAAGTGCGTGACAACATGCTTGATCTTCTTATCCTCTTCGATATCCTCATAATCGAAGTAGGTGTCAAGAGCTCTAATCCAGTCTAGTATCTCTTCTGCATCCAGATTCCCCTCATAGACTGGGATGTCCATCTTCGCTTTTGCACCCATTCTGGATATGGCTTTGATTAACCGCTCAGTTGATGCAACCTCTGCTGCAACTTCCTCATCGTGTTCAGCCTCAACTTCGCTGTCGGAATCACTTAGATCCCCTGCACTAGATGTGCGTCTTTGCGCTATCTCCATATCCTCGAGTCTTACTCGGAGATCTCTCATCTGTCTCTCCATTTTTGGATTTCCTGTCGGCTTGCCTCTTCTCCGCACCTCCCTATCCTCTGGATCGGGTGATTGCCTTTCTCTTCTAGGTGGCATGGTGAATTTCCTCTTCCCTGCTACAGAAAGAAAAGAACAACCTCGCTCTGATACCACTTGATGCAGTCGCGCCCTCACTGGCACGTCCGCTTCCTCAGGACCTTCTTTCTTCTCGGCCCGAAGAGCTCCAAGGCTCTTCTATTTCCCTATCGGGAAATCTGCACCCACAGTTCTCTTGGCACGATCCCCTTCCTTGACTTATCGGAGGATCGGAACTCACGACTTCACAAGTTCACTGTCGATCTCTAGGCTCTCGAATCCCTGAGACCCGATGGCCAGTCAATCGCTGAATTTCTCCCTCCGCTATCGGGACTTCGCTCTATCGCGTCTTCGCACCTCGTGACACCAAACACTTGGGTTTCCAACCTACGATACCCGATGCATAGAGATGCCGAGGTCGGGACTTCCACGCTGTCGCGATCTCACCACTCGCGACTTCGCTACTCGCGAGGTTAAATAACTTCCACATCGACTCCCGATACCCGAGACGCCGAAACTCGCGATCTTGCTCCCAATCTTGGACACTTATCCCACGAGATCCCGATAGGCGATCTCACGATGGTTCCAACGACCCTGATTGGCTTGGATCTACGGCTCTATCTGTCCTGAGCTTTTGAACCTCCTTCACGCTTACACGGTAAACTCCCTGCACCTCTGTGAAATCCAACGGCCCACGGAACTTCGCAAATTCTCCTTGGAGAATTCCGACCGTCCGTTTCTCACTTGTGCAATCCACGAAGTGACGAAATGCTCTTTCACAGAACTCGTCCACCTGCTCACAAATCCACGACACTTCTTGCGAGCCTTCCAGGCACGACTCTGTCTATACCGTCTGTTAGCACTTGGTAAATTTCCTAGAGGTTGAAAAAGAAGAAATCTACAAAGGTAACCTTAACCAACCGCTTTTAAAGCTGGGATCTAGCCCTTCCAGCTTCAGAGAGGGATCTCTCTATATGATTTAGCGTTGTTTATTAATTTAGATTTTAGGCTAGGTAAAAGCACGAGTTTGTTTTGTTGTAAAAGGGTTTTTGAAGTTGGTTGAGACAAACTACACATCCATTGGGCTATGGGGTCTGTATTTAATCAAATATGAGAAATAACCAGATACGCCAAAGAAGATTTTCACAAGGCGAGGTAATACATTCACTGGATCTTTTAGTAATTAAAATGATGAATGGAAGAACATGTGAGGAAAATAACTTCAATTAACAAGCAGTTAAGAATTTCTTAATTGAGGATATTAGAAGATAAACATTTAAATCTTTAGAATCGGAAACATGGTATCAGAGATAAATCCTGCAACATAATGCTATTCATAAAGATTAGATTCAGAAAACAAAATGAATACGGAGAAAGAAAACATTTAACCTAGAAAATCACATCACCAGTGAACATACGCAAGAATCATGTGAAATGCCCCTTCTTTATTAATGGTGGATCTCTTAAAAAATGATACAGTTTGACAGCAATAGGGTGTGCGAATCAACAACCCTCAATACTTCGGAAACTAAAGTATTTATAATGCAAAATACAAACGTTCCTGTCATAACTGATCAGGACGTGCTCATACTATTTTTAGACTAACTAACTTAACTAATCAAAACTGTTTTGATGACTCAATACAACTGTATGCTGATTTTCAGGGGTAGGCCGTTGGCGAGGTGCCTCCGCAACCTCTTCTGACAGGACAGGTGACTGGATGCGACAACTCATCAGCTAATCTAGTAGATCACACAGCTCTTCCCATCTGATATGACCTGGCACTGTGACTTTAAGCAATCTCCGGTACACTTCATCCATGTCCGTGTACTTAGCAAATGTGGGTTTGATGACGAATATATGTTTAATTTCATATTGGATGTCAATATGCAACTGCAGGGCCTCTATGAATGCTTTTCCTGTGATACTTCCTTGTACCCCTGCAAATTTGGAACTAGACGCTTCAGTCAACTTTTTCTTATAATCAGGGAGTGTCATTAATTTATCATTGACGACCTTCATGCCAGGTAGGCCCTTCCTCTGGAGAGCATCTATCTTATTGAAAAACTTCTGCACTCCTTGATCCATGACTTGAATCTTTTCCTCGAGCTGAAGCATGAGACCCCTTTTAGTCAGAACCCTTTTGACTTCAAGTATGGTTTTTGTCCTGTCCTCAATCTTTAATTCTTCAAGTTCCTCTCTAGTCTTGGAATTTAGGAACCTGATGATCTCATTAGCTTGTGCAGGCATGTCTCCCAGCTCCACTCTAATTTTCTCTACTGCCTGTTTGCTCCTTTGGAGCAACTCATTTTGTTCGAACATAATTTGAAACATTGGCCAGACTTCATTGATGGACATGGTAATTTCTGTCCATATCACTTCTTTGGCCTCCGCCAAAGTCTTCCCTGCCACGGTCTGCTTTTGGAGCTGCTGTAGCTCCTTCCTGATTTGCTCATTCACCTGCTTTTCTTTAGATAGGTTTGTCTGGAAAGAAGTCTTAAGCTCTTGGAGATTCTCCACTTCTTTCTTAAGCCTGCTGATCTCTGACTCTGGCAGGTTCATTCTCTCCATAGACTTGGCCAAGTCTGTCGTTCCTTCCGGTAGTGGCGCTGATGCAACTGATGGAACGACTGTCACTGCGGTTGTGCTCAATCCTGCAATTGGGATAGCACTCAATGGGATGCCTTCCATTGTCTTTGCTTGCTCTTTCTCTTTCAGCAGTCTTTCCATCTCAGCCTCCATCTCCTTTAATTGAGCATTCTGCTCCATGAGTAATTTCAGCATCTCGTCCTTTTCACCTTCCCTTTCGGCTATCTCTTTCGTTTGTGGGTCCTCTGTTGGAGGGAGATTTAGCTGCTTCCTTAAGGATGCGATGTCAGAATTTTTCTTTTTGATCATTTCTTCGGCAGCCTTGACGTTCGCCGGGTCGTAACCGATCTTGAGGACCAGCTCCTCCAACGTCTTGATTTTATTGTCTTTCGCGAAAGATGATATTTTCTCCATCTTAAGTTGGGTCTGGGCATTGCTCAGAGCTACCCAAAATTTTGATGGAGAAGCTATAGCGTGGGCCAAAGTGTGGAAAACCATCTCGCCGGTCTGCTTATGCAGATCCATCTGGTCCGCTGGATGCACGTCCTTGACCTGGAACTCGATGGTAGCCCTTTTGTAATCTGATATCACTTTGGGATCCGACACTTGTGCTTGGAGGTAAGCCAAATTCATCCTCCCCTTCTCCGTATCAAATTCCGAAAGAAGTCTATGCTGGGCCGTGGAAGACTGCTTCTGGAATTGGGCATAAGTGCTGCTAGTTAGTGTCTGGTTCTTCTTCTTGATCAAGTCATATTTTTCAAAAATGCCCAATTTGGGCCCAGTCTTGCTTGGCGGAGTCTCTAAGGGAAAATCTGTACATTTCTTCAGTATAGCTTTTGTGATTTCCTTATGTTGGCTCGAGCCAAACGGTGGAGTGACAGGCTTGACCCCTATGGTGGTCACTGTGGTAGCTGGGACTTCCTGTTCTACTGTTGTGCCGGGTGTTGAAACTGTCTTCGACTTTTTGGAGTAAATTTGGAATTCTTCTGATGACACCTCGGTTACAGGAGGAGAAGACTCCTGTCGGGGACTCTTCTCCTTGAGGACCTGAGGTGTGGTGGCGGGAAGCGCACTTGTCGAGGGCACCTGCTGTTCCAGGTCCATCAAAGTGTCAGGCAACCATACTACCTGATTTGCAAATTTCTCGATCTCTGGCTTGGACTCATGAGCGTAAGGGGCATTTTTGTTTTTCACCCTCATATTTGAAATGATCCCATATGGATCATAATTCCAGATGAAACTCGTAGAGAATTTCATCTCCTTCAAAATTCTATCTGCTTCTTCCCCTGCGCCTCGGTTATTGCAGATGAAAGAACCAATTTGTCCCTTGATCCTCAATTGTTGTTTTTTATTAAGAGAAACAAAATGAATTTCATCAGAATTCATTATCTGCCTAATATATTCTAATGCAAAAATCCTTACCGACACATATCGGGGTAGTTTATAAGGCGCCAATTCGCACCCGAACACTCTGATTTCGGTGTGATTCTGACATAGATACTAGTCTCCTGTCTTTACATTGTCCGAGAGCTGTAGAATCCTCTGTACTTCATTAGTTATTCGTGGCTCCGGCATGCCACTCAACATACTTACCACAGGGTGGTAAAACTGGTCAATGAACGCTGTGAAGTCATATTCAACAAAATTATTTTTCAGAAGGGAAGTCCATGATGTGACTGGCTGGGGCCTCCCGTCGGCGTCCATCTTCTGCATGGAGAAATTGAACCTGTCTGCTTGATAAAAGACGAACATGTAAGCCAGAATGGATGAATACCTAAACATGCCTTCAGTGGCGAAATTCACCAATTGTTCGTGGATATTGTTGGGCAAGAAGGTGTTGTAATCGAACTGTGTGGTCGGTTGTTCATCGTTTGAAAAGATGGACAGAAAACCAAGGATGGGCTCATCTACCCATTGATCAGAATAGTAACCAAGAAGGGCACACAGAGAAGAAATGATTTGAATTCCTTTGACGGAGAACATGGAAGAAGGGTAAGGGGGACTGGTGGTAGGGAGTGGAGCGGAAGTGGGAAGAAAAAGCTCGAAGATCTGAGCTCTCTGAGGGAAAGTCATCTTATGGTATAGCTCAGTGAGGATTTCTAAATTG